>CABFVZ010001324.1:115961-143576 GCA_902151445.1 Timema monikensis
TTCGGGTTATACGCACTTACGCTAATGTGTAATGGTAGGGTGATTGTGAGATGAAATGAAGGACCTACAGTTTAACGTGGAATCCGAACCACGGTGGAGGCCTGGCATTCCCCACATTCACAAGATGTCTTGTCAGAGGTGAAGGAAGGGTTTGGTAATCAGATAAATCTGTGCCGGGACCGAGGATTGAACCCCGGCCGCCAGCACAGAAGTCTGACACCTTACCCCTAGACCACCAGGTCACCTTCCATAATCATAAAGATGAATGAAAGGAGCGCCTAAAACACATGGACCGCATGACATACTACTAACTGTTGTGTACTGGGTGACGAAGTTTCGTGGCTGACGTAAGCAATGACATCAACAAATTCTTCCAAATGGCGCTACCTATCTATTCGCTTTGCATTGGATATTCTATTACATTTATATTTCCTCTATGTTCATATTTTTTTCCCAGATTCAGATTCAGATTCAGATTTGAGATTCGAATTCGTAGAGTAGAAGATTCAACCCTACTCTGGAAAAAATTCTAATTGGCCAAGTAATGTGAAAAAAACTGAAATATCCCTACTATTTAATAATGTACATAAAGTAGAAAATATATATATATTTAGCACATCTTATTACCTATTCAGGTTATATGCTTGTGTGTTAGGCATGAGAAAGATTTAATTTAGAGGAAGTGTACCTACATTTGCTTGGAGGGAAAGTGGAAAATAATTATAAAAAAAAAACTTTCAGTACACCCAACAAGGATTCAATCACCAATATCACTGTCAATGGCAGCCTTGTCCAACGCAAGAATGAGGCCTTAGTCCAAGTGGCCACCAAAGCAGTTAAGTAGAATAGGGTATTGAATTAAACAATGAAAAGAGGATATATGGGGCTTGTTAAGGCCTTCCTCTTTTCAATGTTTAATTTAAAACAGCCATTTGGAGCCATTGTTCCTTAGTTTACATATAAAGTAGAATGTGAGAGGGATAGGTACTTTGCGCCCAAAAAGATATTCTAGAACCAATTTTTTTTAAATTTCACAAAAAATCAAACATAAAAAAACCATGACTCTAATAAGTGTTTAGTAGCTTGTTTATTACTCGGCATTAAGCCAAATATAATTTTATGACTAACTAGGAGTCATAAATCAATTTAGTCCTTAATTGAATGTCTATTTATAATTAATATTATATCATAGAATGTTATGTTTTCTAATTTCTATGACAATTTATTGCATTACAAAACATACATCAAAAAGGGAAATGAGGTTTTCCTTACAGAGAATACCCTGAGAATTAATGTTAGAAAAATCAGATTTAAAGAAGAAGGAAAAAACATTTAAGTGTGGGAAATTAACCCCTTATCTTTACCATGTTTTCTAGGACATGAATTCAGGATTCACAAGTAAAACGCAGATTCAAATTCGACATTCCAGTTCAACGAATCCATGAAAACTTGATTAATAATTTGTGTTAGTACCTTGTAGACTGAGTAGCGCAGCGGGGAAGGAGGGTGTGCGAGGAGAGTCCATCCCGAGATTCCCGTTGCCAGGGTGGTGGTGATGGTGGTGGTTGTCCTCAATGCTACCATAGTCATTCGGCTCAGTCTTAGGAAGGATCGGCATGAGATCGGACATGGTGCCACCCCTATCCGACATTGCTGTGTCGCTCGAGTTACTGTCTTCCCCCGTTGAATGCGCTTGGAGAGATGAATCAGAGTTTCCTTTGAGCTGTAAAATTATAAAATCAATTATATATTTATATAAATATACATATAAATAATATATAATAAATATACATATAAATAATATATATAATAAATATACATATAAATAATATATATAATAAATATATAACATTAATACACATATAAATATAAATATCTGGGCTACACCACTTGTAGCCCGGATTGTGGGAAAATTAGATGCTACTTATGTATCGGTGCAGAGGGGATGCCCGAATATCTTAATTGTTCATTCAATCCATGTCCCGGTGAGATGAGATGATGGCGCTAGTAAATATGAAGGTGTGGCACCAGTAAAAACTTTTAACCTAGCTAACTAGGCCCTGGTGACCGTTGAGATGATGCCCCTTTCGTGAAAAATAGCCATGATACCAGCCGGGAATTCAACCCGAGATCCCTAAATTGGTAGCACTATACCGCAGGGCCAGTTATTTATACTGTATATACAAACACACACACTGTTTATTTCAATACGAATGAATGAAATAAAGATTTGGTATCAATAGGTCAATGAATAAGAGATTTAAGTTGCGTAGAACAAACTTGCAATGCAATACAGCTAGATAAAGAGATTTAAGTTGCGTAGAACAAACTTGCAATGCAATACAGCTAGATAAAGAGATTTAAGTTGCGTAGAACAAACTTGCAATGCAATACAGCTAGATAAAGAGATTTAAGTTGCGTAGAACAAACTTGCAATGCAATACAGCTAGATAAAGAGATTTAAGTTGCGTAAAACAAACTTGCAATGCAATACAGCTAGATAAAAAGCTTTAAGCGTACGTGTGTATATTTGAAAATAAAAATCTATTACATCCTTAAAAAAATCCGCAACCATAAATTAAGATTTTTTTTTTCAATAATGTATGTAACATTAACATGAAGAAAGGAGGTTTATTCAATGTTACATATTTTAACATTAATACATATTTAAGGAATTTTGATATATATTTATGTATATATTTTGTAGGTTAATGCTTGCATAAAAATCTGGGCTCTACATATCATTCTATTGTTCAAAATGGGAAATAAGAGGAAATGTGTAGACTTTAGGGGCATCATGCTAATACAATGCTTTGAAGCTGCTGGAAAAGATAATATAGACGAGAATAAGGAAGATGTTAGAACCACTATAAGAAGAAGAGCAACATGGATTTAAGAAAGACCTAAGTACTACAGACCTCGTGTCTGCAGTGAGAATACTAGGGGAGAGGTACTGGGAATGTAGGAAAAACCTCGTGATGGTATTTTAAGACATCAAAAAGGCCTACGATTGTGTTCGAGGAAGAAGATCTGAGTGTGTATGGAAGGTATGAGGGTGTCACACCAAAAATGTAACTGTTGTGTCCAGATAGGGACTGTAAGACCTCAGTGGTTTGAAACAAAGAGAGGAGTTCAACAAGGAAGTTTATTTTCTTCATCATAGTAATGGACCAGATCATGATATGGTGAGAAAGTGAGGCGGAAGTAGATAGAATAGATGATTGGAGCGCCAAGTTAAAAGAATTTGAGTTAAATATCAGTAAAACCAAGACAGTGGAAATAACAGTCAACACAAAAGGAACAAGTTAAACCATCCTTCTGGGGGGAACTACACTAAAAAGTGTTTCCAACTTCAAATACCTGCGAAGCTTCATCTCGAAGGACAACACTGTTAATCAAAAAATAATCAATAGGACACCGAAACATCACAGACAGCCAAATACCCCGAAAAGCAAAATTAAATATGTTTAACACTTAATTTGTTCCCATTTTTATCTAAGAACTTGAAACATATACCCTAATAGAAAACAGCAAAATTCAAGCAGTGGAAATGAAATAGATCAGAGCTATGATACAGAAGACCAGGAAAAACAAGATCTGAAATCCAGTACTGTACCATGGCCCGAATACAGTGCAGTGTTTTTCTCCTAAAAATGTCCTTCTGAAAATTATACTCTTATTATATGTGCAGCCCATTTACCTTTTATTTTTCATGTAAAACATATTACAAATTTATGTTGTATTATGTGCAAAGCTGTACTATATTTGGGCCAATACTAAATAGGAAAGAAGTAGAAATCACAGTTCTGGATGCCAAGGTTGTAGGAAGGTGCAAGGGATGGTGTTTGTGTTGTAAGTTATTCATATCAAAAATATAGTTTAAATATTTGAGAAGTAGTTCAAATTTGATACTAACGAGTATGATAAAACATATGAGTGAGATTCCAATTTTAATGAAAACGCCACAAGCACTTAATGGACAGTCAAAACGCTGAATTAGCTCGAGATAAAACAAAAAGAAATGTTTCAGTCAAATACCTCTCATCACTTAAAAATACAAGTCTGTCCTATGTTCCCTACTTGTTAAACTCAAACCCAAGTTTATCCTGAGATCCACGTAAATAAAACAGCCCTTCTTATCTTCCAACAATTTGTGATCTGACCCTAATGAACTAGAAAATAAACTAGGACCACCAAATGAATGAGCCATTGAAAGTTTAAATACATTTGGAGTTTTAAAGACCTTTGAGTCCCCTGTAATAGTTCTTGTTGTAGGACTTTTGGAATTCACTTGGCAATCCCAGCCTTCACCAGAACGTTACAAGACGAGAATAGGCTAAAGGGTCTGTAATAATTACAAATGTGAAAATACCAACTTGATTTACCAATTCCAAACGTAAGACAGAAAGTATGTACAAACAAATTCCATAATCAAATGCTACCAACTTAGGTGACTGCTTGGTTTAAGGTGTCATTCTTACAGTAGAAGTGGAGATCGAGGTTCGAATCTAGATCGAATGTACCGAGTGTGGTTTTTCCAAAATGGTTTTCCCCTCTCCCTCCATGCAAATGTAGGTACACATTATTTAAATATAACATTCCTCGCCACTAAAAAATTTGGTGTAATTAATAAGTGTATAACCCAAATGGGTAGTAAGACACGTTGCTAAAAGATCAAAAGTTCAAAGCTTTGACAATCCCAGTGATCAACCTTTAGTTATGCCTTCAGTGGGCTTCTCTTTAATCAGATGTTTATTACATTCTAAAATCAAGATATCCATCAGTGTAAAAACTTTCAAAGAAATTAACCTGAAAAGCGCGGTGTTCATGTTTTCCATAGTTTCGCAAAACGCACCCAAGGGGACCATAAGATTACAGTGGAAGATATTGTGGTTATTGATGAGTGAAAACCGAAGAAGCTTGGGAACCTGAACAAAATTTGCCTGTAGCAGAATTGATACAAACAGTGGAAATACAAACTGAGAGCATTTAACTGACACTCAAAGAATCGTTTGTAGGAGAGTCCTGAACTTGGCGAACAGAAAATGACCGCGAAAATCATAGCAGGAAATGGGGATTTTACAAGAGAGAACAATTATGTTCCAGCGGCACACACTGTCAAATATTAAGATGCACTTGTTGCCATGAATACCAGCATTCAATGGTATGAAGAAAACAATACAACCGGTTATACATTATTTTCAATGCATTAATTAAGAGAGGATATAATCAAAAATGTAAAAAATATATACACACTTGCAAAAAAAATATAAAAAATTTAAAGTATTTTTTTATATTATATTTGGAAGAAGTTATAGGAAAGGTGGATTGAAACATATAAAAGGGGGATGGCAGCAGTGTAAAGTGTGAACTGTGTTCTTCTTTTCATTGTAAAGGCCATATTGTGTTTGTCCCCCTTTTATATGTTTCTATCCACCTTTCCTATACCTTCTTCCAAATATAATACAATTACCTCATAAAGCGAAAAGAGGTTTTCCTTATAAAGTCTTTTTTTGTAATTTTTGTGGTCCATTTTATTTATACCTTTAAAATCCGCATAAATGGACACTTCCTGTATAGACGGCAGCCCTGTCATATAGCTATCACCAATGTTATCGCATTGCAAATTATATTGCATGACGTTATATTTGCCACATTACAAAGAAATTATGTTTATTTTAAAAAAAACAGTAAAATTTGCGTTATCGCAAATGCTATTTTTGCATGTTGCTACTTATAAGACTAGGGTCCAAAATCAATAACCTATTTTTTATAATGTGTAACTTATTATTTAACATAATCATTTTAGCATATATCTAGCTAGGATGTGATTTGATTCGATAAATAAATATTTTAAATTGTGAATAATATTTGCTTCAATTCAAACTCAAAAATCTTGCGTCACATGTATATTTACTATTCGTTATTTAACTATTGTATTTTTTTTAAAGTTCTTAAAAATAAGTGTACAGTAGTAGTAATCTAGTAACATAGCTCAATAATTACAAACTAAATATAAATCAGACCCTAGGAATTTTACTACAATTAGTATAACTGAACCATATAATTTTGAATTTAAGTTGAACATAACTTTTCATAGTAGTCGATCCTTCAAATAGTAGAGATATTTTCATGAAAGAAGGGGGAAAAAATATAAAAACAGCTTTATTAATTTTTTTTAAAAATTACCATATCTCATTACTCATTTGGATTATACGAATATATACATGAAGTACACTAGTGGAATAGAGATGAAGAAAGTTGGATTTGGAGTATTAAAATGAAGCAAGAAAGAGTGATCAAAAAATGTATCTCATTACATTCGCATATAAATTGTTCCATCATCGAGAGTCTACTTTATTGTGAGTGTGAAACCTTAGGACAGGGTTGGAGAACCTGGGGCCTTTTTGAGTTGTTTGGTGTGGCCTTTTCGCATATTTTATCATTTATTTATTTATTTTCATAGCTTATAAATTACATATTCTCAAATGGTGTAGTTAAATTAATTAAAATAACAAATGTTATTTTCAAAGCATAGTGTTAAAAAAATTAGCCACTCTTATCTATCCATGATAGAAACACTATTATTATTATTAGCACCGTGTCTTACTACCCGTTCGGGTTATACGCACTTACGCTATTGTGTAATGGTAGGGTGATTGTGAGATGAAATGAAGGACCTACAGTTTAACGTGGAATCCGAACCACGGTGGAGGCCTGGCATTCCCCACATTCACAAGATGTCTTGCCAGAGGTGAAGGAAGGGTTTGGAAATCAGATAAATCTGTGCCGGGACTGAGGATTGAACCCCGGCCGCCAGCTCAGAAGTCTGACACCTTACCCCTAGACCACCAGGTCTCCTAGAAACACTATCATATTTTTTCCAAAATGTACTGCACATGAAGTGAGATGTCTTATGAGTAGGAACGTGCAAAATTCTCATTTGCGATGACGCAAATTTTTACAGAGATTCTACTGTTTACACACGAATAACACAAATTCAAGTTGTTGTTTTTTATAAATTAACACAATTTCTTTGTAATTTGGGCACATATCACAACATGCAATCAAATTTTCAATGTGGTTACACTGGCAGTAGTGCTATGCTACGGCTTCCCTTTATATGGATAGTATCTCTTGTTTATGATTTTAAGGCCATAAAACATATCACAAAATATGTATGTTCATAGATTCATGCTTTTATTTTAAACTATTTTGGGGATTAGAGGGTTAACATTAAATATCACAGTTTCATATTTTTACACATTACAATATGTATATTTCAATTTTGATAGATCGATTCTTTGCTGTCAGCTTTTAAAACATTTCATGCAATGTCCAAGCAAAGACATTAGATATGGACCTTGTTACAGGGAGTCATGTTTGGCTTATATATAGACCTTGCTACAGGCGGTCATGTTTGGCAAAATTATATCGTCTCTATTTTTATTCTCTTCTCCTCATTTGATATCTATGATGACATGTTTTGGTGTTATTATTATTATTTGTTATAAACATAAATTTATAATCCATATATTGCTATTTGTAAAACTCGAAGGCAATGATATTGAGAGTGATGTTACTAAGCGTGAGATCTTTTGTGCTTATTTATAATTGATTTTTCCCCAAATATGTTAATACATAGTTAAATACACAAATTGAAGGAAAACTTTTAACAGTTTCATACTATTTTCTTTATGAATACTAATTCGACTCATATTTACATAAATAATCTCTCTTTCAACACACAATAACATTGCTTTTTGAGAAAAATAACACCACTTTTCCCTTAAAAATAACCTTACCTTTTGCATGTATATACGTATGAGGAATCAGTGAAGCATCCTAATGCCAAAAAGTTCCCAACCCCTGCCTTAAACTATTTGATTCCTGGAGCAAATGTTAAGTCATATTCTTTCATGTATAATGTAATTCTTGTTTTTAGTTTTCTCTGAATTAGATTATAAAGTTTCACATAATTTCACAGATTCTGGCAGCCTCTGTGGGCAAAGGGTCTGGGATTAGGTCAATTCAGCCTCGCGAGGACAAATAAGGAGCTACTTGAATGAAAAAGTAATGGCTCCAGCCTAGACAACTGAGATTAATGGCTGGAGGATTTGTTGTGCTGACTACATGACACCCTCTATTCACAGATATTAGCACTATCTTTATCAACAGACAGCAACTACTTGGTTGGTGTGGTTCGAATGCGGGCTGACTCAAGGATTTTTTTTTTCTCACAGAAATTTGCATAGTAAAATTCTTGGGAGTCCAGAAACTTTTTTATACCAAAAACTAACAAAATTGATAAAGAATGTTACCTGATGTGCGGCATTAGGTGTGTGTACAGATGGCCCTTCTAGTGCCTGACCTAGTAAGGTATCTCTCATCAGTTGGTCACCATTATTGTTGTTATGGATTGCAGATGATGCAGGGGACGGCGAGAAGCAATGTTCGTTACTGCGAGTTCGTTTCGGAGGTGGAGACATTGGATCTTCAGTAAAACTCTCTTTCAAGTCATTGGACTGTGACCAGGGGTGTGAATTTGTGGCCTAAAATCACAGTGGGCACAGATAAGTATAAAGATTTCGCCAATATAAATAAATATACCTCTATTTGTTTTATATATAACAGGGGTGTGAGAGTAGAAATGTATCACTTGAAATTAATTTTTAACAATTTGTTAAGTAACCAAATGATTTATAAGTGGAAATGCTAATATTAACTCAATTAAACAGACTATGCTTACTATTGCATTTTAAATATTGATTATTAAATACATCAAGTAGGACCTCAGAAATGACGAGCCTACAAAACTTTCGATCTCGATCTTAAGCGACAAGCTAGAGTTTGAAATACGAGTACTCGCAGAGTCCTAGTATATTCTAGAATTGTGTATGATATATTTATTGTGTCTTTGATTCATTTAGGGGCCTAATTGATATTTGAATTTGTTATTTATTAGGTATGTACGAGACTCAAAAATATCTTGAAAATTCGAAAAATAGGAAAAATGCAAATAATGTTCCTAAGAAATTATAAAACCAAACTGGGAATTTATTATTTCCAATAATACCGTGATAACCTAAAATAGGCTGAATCTTCCCCCCAGTCCCCACCCAAAAACAGCCTTCATTAAGAAATGTTTTGGTTATAAATATTGATTTTCAATATCAAACCTTGGTAATATAAGCTGTTACACTATAAAATTAAATTATAAATGGTATTCATTGCAACTACCTATCACTATTTTATTAATTGCATTTAAAATGTGTATGAATTATATCTCAAGTGTTTGAATGAACTATATATAAGACAATCTTAAGCAAGCGCCAGCTTAAATTTCAAAAGGGAACTATATAAACTATATATTTACTTTAATAAATATAATTTAATGTTTTTACTTTCAAAGGATGTTTTCTAGTCTTGTGTCTCGATACTTTTTTATATTCTTGTCTCAAATTGAAAAAATGGTTATCGCACATCCCTATTATTTATGATTATGAGTGTTTATGTTTAATATGACAGGGCCAAAATATTTTCTTATGTATCGGTGGTCTTCATTTAAAAACAAACTAGGTGTATCCTTCCTTATGTATACAATATTAAGTTTATAATTTTTATTTATTTATTTTTTGGTATTGGTATTTTAATTCATTCGTAATTATGTACATTGTTTATTATGACAATGCCAGTGGGTTTAACAATAAAATTAAATATATCTAACCAACTTTAACATCTAAAACTTTTATTCAACAAACCTGCTATTATCATAAAAAGTATAAAAGTGGCAAAATCATATAACTCTTGTTTTTAGTATTGTAACTGTACACTTTTGTAATATTGCAACAAAAAAAACATAAATCAGCATCGACTACCTGCATTGGAAATATTTGAAAAGGGGCTTATCGGCCCAGCCCTAATATAATCGGAGAGGAAACCAGTTGTGTGGTAGATTAAATAGAGAATTTAGCTAGAGTTACAGGTCGTAAAGAAATCACATAAGTGACAGTTGTCTGTGATAGTAAATATCCTGAATTTTTGAAAAAAAGTAGTTAAACCAAACTTTTTATAAATAGTGATTGCATTGAATAATTTTATTATGTTCTATATTTTATTTCTCACCTTTTGAGATTAATGCTAATTGACTACATTTTTTTAATAACCCAAAATGTGTCTAGAATGTGTGCAAACTTTTTTTTACCATTTAATTATTGGATTGTATTCAGAAACTTAACATAGTAGAACATTCAATTTTGATTTGAAACATTATAATTGTAAGCCTAAAATTGATCATTTAATTTGGATTGGAACTTATTTTATAAATAAAATATTAGTTTTTTTTAACCATGAGATTTGACTAAGATTCAATCAAGTTGATCAAATAAATTTAGCATAACAATCGATTCCAATTTAACACAAATTTTTTTTTTCTAGCCATGAGATTTTATATGGATGAAAAAATATAATTTTTTTTTAGGCATGAGATTTGATTAGAGTCAGCCAAGATTCAGATTCGATTAAAAATTATGCACTCGTACAAGATTTGTTTCTATTTATTTTTAATGTGAAATGATGATGAAAGCTACCATCAAAGGCCAAATTATTCATGAGAGTACACATTCAACACACAAATTTGTATTTTAAAAAAAACATTGATTATGTTAATCTATTTATTTGAGCTGTATCCAAACTTTCTAATTATGAGTTGTTGGCTTGCCCTGTACCCTCGACAGTTTGATCAGCAAGGACACAAGGAAGTGTAAATCAATCTAAACTGTCACTCTAAGGACGCTGATGTATCCCTCCTACACCCTTTGTTCAAGGTATGAGGAGTCCTTAAAGCAGCCCTGGGCATATTACAGCCCACGGACTGCATGCAGCGAACTGTTACAGTTTCGATGTGGCCTACCAACTTTAACTATTTATTCATGAAAAAAGATAAGAGTGCTAAGATATCAGAACTAAAAAATATTTAACAGTGAGGAGGCCCAATAAATAGCTAAATGATTTTATAATACTGGAAATCGATAAAAATAAATAAAAGAGAAATGTAAACTAGTAAGTGTAAATTTAATTAAGAAAGCTAACCTAGAAAAAAAGGAAAAATGCGAGAAGAATAAGTGCACAAATGTGATTTCTCCTCCTTTCTTCTGTATTATAGAGAAGAAGTAGTCACACACATATTTGAACACAAATATAGTATTTCAGCATAGTTGTCTTTATATAAAAAACAGTCTACACAAACACAAAAACTACTTCATTTGGAATTACAATTAAAAATGAAAAAATCACCTTTGTGTATTTGATTCCTCCTGCAATTTTCCTTATTTCCTTAGGTGGGCTTTCGTCATTAAATTTGCACTTATTAGTTTATTTTTCTTTATTTATATCAATTTCCATTATTATAAAAATAAATAAAATAATTAGATTATTTAGGAAGAGTAGATCAGTTCTTTTCAATTCACTTATGAACATTTATAAGCAAGTTTAAGAATCTCAACTACTACATTTATACCTAACATTAAATAAATAATGAAATACATAAAAAAATCCATTCATCTCATTGAGTTCAGTTTTATTGGAGAATCACTTAAAATACTTATTTATATATATTTTCTTCTTTTTTAAATAATAAATTGTGTCTATCTAAAATTCATATTATATTTGATAGCTCATTCTTAAATTAAAACTCTCAATGCAGCTCTTGAGACACAAGATTGGCCCAGCCGTGCTTTAAAGAATATTTTGTGAAATTATACTTTACACAATATAAACAAACACAGAAACTCACAGGAGTGAGTTTGTGGCCATCTTTGGTGGGCACATCCGCAAGGCCCCTGACTTGTAACATCTGTGCAGTCTTCAGGAAGTCTGTGAGCTGATCCTGACCGATATGGACCTCTCCATTGTACATAAAACGGAGTAATGACTCCATATCCTTCTCCTTTACATCACGCAAAATCACTATAGGATGCTGGCATGGGTTTGCCTGGAACAAAAAAAGGATGTGGGGTCAGCCAAATTGCCTGTGTTTTCAGGTTTTCCAGAAGGAATTCACATTTTTCTAGGACGCTTAAGATTGAAGAAAAGAGCAATAAGATCTCATTTTTCATCAAAATGACAAGTAGCTCACGAACTTCTGTTTAAAACAAGTTAATTTAAGATTGATGGGGAAGTTCATCTTATATAACATCACAACCCTTGTTTAGAGGGTGTTAAGATATGTTTAAATCAATGTGTATAATTAAGGTGAGGATGTAGAGGACACAAGAAAAGTCAAGTGTTTTTGCAGTTTTATAACAAAATATTTTTAAACTAAAATAAATAAAATATTGCTTCAGTAGAAACCTTTAGTTTAATTTTCTTCACATGGTGATATCCAAATTTTTTAAATAAAGAGAAACAGTTGTCATAAAATTCCAGGACATCCTTAACAGATATTCAAGAGATGTTGTTATCACAATATGAAGAAAATTAAGCTCTATGTTTGTACTGAAGCAATATTTGATTTATTTTGAACAAAAAGTGTTGATATAAAAACTCTTGCCTTCCCTAATTCTCAAGTTTACTTTTTCGTCTATCCAAAGACCTACTTTAGTATGCCCATGAAAACAGTTTTAATAATAGTGACTAACCATGATCAATAAGAATGTAGGCCAGGTTTGTTTTTCTAAAAATAAAAAAAATAAAAAGTGAGACTTGTACAAGAAATTTTTAAAAAGATTAGCGATTTCTTAAAAACAGTTAAATAACCTATATAATGACAATAATTAGGCAATAATTCATATTAATGATAGTTAAAACAATTTTGTTCAAAATGTATATCTGAATGTACTTCTTGTTTAAAGGGATTATCAAGATAAGATTTGATTTTCTTAGTAAAACTTATTAAGTGAACTAATAACCAAATTGTGTTAAAAACTATGTTTTTATTTTTTATTTTGGTAGTTCCATAACATTACAAAAATAACTTAGATAAGACGAAACAATGCATTGCAGTTCTCTTCTAGGGATATTTGACAGAATAAAAACTAAATTGGGCAATGGGCAGTATCCATATATCTTTTATAGACATATATATAAACTTCTTAGTCAGAAGAGACAAAGTAATCTGTGGACTGTGTTCCTCATTCTATTGTGAAAACCATATTGTATTCATCTCTCTTATTTCTTTTTAAAACCCTCTCCTATACTGAGGGCATTGATTAAAATTACTAGTGGCCAGGCATAGATGTGTAATGATTTCTACAAGACATACTTAGAAGTTTTTAGGCAATCTAATGAAAGCTGAGAAATTTGTATTTTACCTGAAGATCCCTGTGATTGGAATCTGTAAAATGAGCCATTTTCCACCATCCTACGATTTGCCCAAGTTGGAAAATTTCCAACCAAGTATCAACATTCTTTCAGAATTATATAGGCATTTAGAGATAATTTAAATTGACAGAATTGGGTGGTTTTAATTTTTAAGAAACATATCTTTCATTTATCGTGAAAGCTTAACTTACATGGATCCACTATGGCACAAATGGGGCATGGTGTGGTTGGAAAAGGTAAGACTGCTTACCTTTCAAAGTAAGTGTAGTGTACAAGCATTCGTGTAGAAATAGATGTGGAAATGTCCAAGTGAGAAACCCAACATTTAAAACCAAAGTGTTTGGGAATGAACATAGCTTAATGGCTAAAGCTGATTTAAATCTCAGCTAGTACCTGCATTGGTAGGCATGCAGGTTAAATAATCAATCTCGGTCTTTCTGGTTCACCAGTGACCAGAGGTTGGGGGATATATATTGGTCAAGAGTAATGACGATGTTTCTTTCCTGAATGGTTTTCCATTCTCATTTCCATTTCACCAAAATATGGGTACAGTTCCTCTTATATTACACCTTTCTTATTTCCATCCCATTAATGTAAATTGTGCATAGCCCAAAGAGTTAGTAAAACGGATGCACACACACACACGCACGCACGCACGCACACACACACACACACACACACAAGAAAATTAATCACTATTATTAATTTAATAGCCCATTAACTAGACATAGCCTACCAGTAGTAAGGTATTTAGGTCAATTACACAAGATATAACCAAAAAATGACTACCTTGAGAAGACGTCGGAAATAAGGGCTGCAGGCTGACAAGACAACTTTGTGAGCAGTGAAGGAGCAGCCATCACAGGCCAATGTCACGTCCACAAAGTCCTCCTCATCCCGCAAATGTCGGAACGAAGAGAGTATGCTGGCATGGAAATCATTCCAGCGCAGACTGTACTGCTGTTCCGAATCCGCCGCCTCCCCCATCTGGTCTCTCGTCACTGCCACATCCAAAACACGGGCCACACTCTCAGGATCTTCTTAGTACGGGAAACCGTCTTTGATGTTCCACCCTGATCTTGGTACTTGTTTCATGTATTAGTATGTTCTACTTGTCATTCTTACAACCCTGAGTGTTGCACTTTTCCTTGCGAGACCCCTGAAACAAAAAATTAACACCAAAATTATTTCAGATTAACCATGGTGACAGTAAGGTTTACACACTTTAATAAGGTATATAATATATAACTATATTGTATTTACTCGAATATACAACTAAGGTTTTTTTCCGGATTTGGTATCCTTAAAATTGTGAGCTATTTTATATTAACAGACTTGAAATTTTTTTCCATCAGGGTCAATGTTTGTTTGTTATGGATAGTACGCAACAGCTAATTATCTTTACATTGAACTCTTTGTCAGCATTGTATAAATCCATATAATTATGTAGCAAGACATTACTGGCATAGGCTACTCCTAATCTGTTTGAATCCTCTATGAAAAACCTTCTGAGAAATTACTATTCTGTATCAAACCAAAATATTGCACAGATTCATTGATATTATTTATAGCACTTTAGTTTTATTCTTTACCATTTTATTTTAGAGTATTTGGATTAAATAAATGCTGCATATCTAACAAATTAGATGGGAAAGATGATGATTTGATTTGGGAGGATGTTGACTGCGAACTATCAGAAACAAGTTAATACAAGTGTCAATGAAAGTGACTAAAAGGTTTCTTGGTTTCCAGGGGTGTTGCACGAAATATATTGGGGGGGGGGACCAGTGTTTTTCCCAACTCAACAAGAATTTTGAAATAAGAAATATTCCCAAATGGCAAACGAGTGCACAGGCAATGTTGTGAACGGTAGGGGGGTGGGGGGTTCAAGAGGCACCAAAATTAAAAAAAGGGTTTGATAATCAAGCCTTGAGCCAAGCTTTTAGGCAACTTTATTTTTAAATTTATTTATTTATGTTTACGTGCATCTGAGCTAAATATATCTATTTAGATTTGCAGATATCGTTCAAATAATGTATTTTGGATTAAAAAATTTAACTGACTTTACTAAAGTGGTTTCCAACATTTTGTAGTTCATGACCACAACTTTTCTTTCTGTGGCCATTGCAACCCTTTGATAAATTAAAAGCGTTCAAATCCTAGTTTTTTTTAAGTCTTTTCACTATGTATTACTACCAGCCTAGACTAGTTATAGTTAACTACACTGGTAGGATAGGTAAAATTGAAGGGAAATATATTCTTATTTGCTTGGAGAGATATTAGAATAAACTACCCTTGGCCAGAATTAAAATCCTTACTTCACCTCCACCAACAAACCAAACGAAAAGAAAGTGACACTAACCCGCATGTCCCCTAATGTTGTTTTAATTACTATACATTTTTTATAATAATGATTATATGTTACTAATATGTAGTAAAAGAGAATCAACAAGCTCGGGGTTGGGAGAAGATTTTATATTATGCTAGCAGCATTACAAGGCTGCCACAGTAACCAAGTCAGCAATAAGCTATAGGAATGGAATAGCCAAAAGGAACCTAAGCCGTAACTAGGTCGTTTTTAGCACTCTAACAACTTACGTTTCTATTAGAATTATGAATCTTCCTATAGTCATTAAAATCCTTGAAAAAGTAAATAAAAAGCTAAAACCTATATATTGTGACCCCACACAAAGCACGCTGCGACCCTCAGGTTGGAAACTGCTGTTTTATTATTATATACTTGGAAGCAATATTTAACTAGTAAGTTCCCTGAGCTGTAGAACTCGATCTTCACTTTATCAAAAAATTAGCAATTTGGCAATATTTGTTTAAAAACCTTTTCACCTGTCAAATAAAGCAATAAAAAAATTGAATTTATCGATATTTCTACAGTATTTTGATACAAGTTTACCAATGTCCTGCCTTATAGCCTCATGGAAGTTGCTAAAACATATTGTAATTTGTGCAGGGGCTTCCCCTGACATTTTATTAAATAACTTATGACAAATTCGAAATCGGCACACTAAACAACACGGTTATACGAAATGTCATGCAAATCGAACACCAAATAACAAATTTAAAAATTTATCCCAAATTTGAAAATGTTAAAAGGCGAAAAATAACTTATTTTTTTGTTTGATGTAGTTTACTTGATCAAATGAAAAATTACTAATAGTTGTAACAATGTAACATTGCCCTATTATCCCTCTTCTTTCATTGTTACTTTGAGCCTAAATTACTTTCATGAAATCCTATTTTAATAAACAATGAAATAATATACATCAGTTCAATTCAAACTAGTATAGATACTTGCTAGAAAATTAGTGTGTATTTCAGAAGTCAAACGCTAACCTCAATGTCCTCATTTCATCATTTGATGATAAAATAATAAAATATTGCATAGCATTCAGTGCATTTATGCCTTCAAAATTTAATAAAACCCTAATTAAGGCATTGGCTGTGCAAGATATGATAATTTGAATCATAAAACTGTGACAGTCTAGCAGCCACAAAAGTCACAACTAAAAACACTAAGTCCTAAACAAAATATTGTCTGACAATGCTGCCCAACTTCAAGCATTGCTAATTGAGTGAAATTTTGCTACTGGGCAGCTCATGTTCCCTTATGACTCGTTTCCATAGCGCATTCGGCATACACTCACCGGCCGTTGTCTCTGCCTACTGACAACGGCGCTACTAGACTACTTGATTAATTAAGCTTTCTACAATTTTCTACAGAAGGATTCTCATTTCAACGTGATAATTTTTAAAGTTGGAATTTTTTCTGTAGAATAAGGATCAACAGTTGGGAAATTTTAAATTTGTTTGTACAAGTCTGTATTTAAGGACTTTCATAATAGAATCCCCAACTTTCAAACTCTTATCCAATGTGGGGGGACCCAGTCTCCCTCCTAATGCCCCTGTTGGTTTCGGACATTGACAGATTTCTAATATAAGTGTAATTAATTAATTTATTGAATTGTAATGTATTGAATCATATATTAAAAGCCCAGTTTTTGTCTCGAATGAAGGAGGTTAAGGTGTGAATCTCCGCTCTCTATATTTATATTGGTACTCCCAATTAATTAATGTATAGCATACAACCTGAACAGATAGTAAGATGTGGTGCTAGAAAAATTAATCACTGTATCGTTTTATTAAAAAATTGCAAGATGGAATTATTTTCTATTCTTGAGAAATTGTTGGTAAAATGACTACAAAACTAATTATTTATGTTTATAGTTCTGACAAAAATAGAAAGAATAAATTACTGGTAGGTAGTCAATCTCTTTAATCTTAAATTAAACACAGATGAATGGTTAAATTGGTACCTACCACACAATACATATGAGATTGAATTAAATATATGTCAAATTTATAAAAGCTTTTGCTGCTATTTAAAGGTTCATGAAGTTAGCCACATTGCGTGAAGACATCATTATGATAAATATACAAACACAGTCCAAATCAACCAAACAAAACTACTTGTGTACCTTGTAGTTAAAACGATCACTTCCTGCTTCCCTCAAGACATTAAAACCTAGTTTGTTTTTTATTTATAGGCCCCTACCTTGATTATTTCAAAATATCACCTACAGTAAATTGCAATAAATAAATTATAAGTTTCAAACTTTTAAAGTTTCATTCAGTAGGACTAAAATAACAGTCGTTAAACGTTAAAATTATCCAAATGAATGGGTAGGTAGGCGGATTGAACGTCAAGCTCATCTATTCTGCTATTACCTGGTATATTGTTAATGAATTTAAGACATTAATGCCGGGATCACGATCAACTTAACGTAACGTTCACTTAAAGTTAACTTAACTTATGTGTGATCACGATTCACTTAACTTAACAATTCGAGCCAAACATATGCATTCTCGAGTATGATCTGTGGTTTTGTACTATTTGTAAAGTGATGATCTGTGAATGTTTACAGTTTTCAATCAATATAATAAATCTATATCATTAAACTTTTTTTATAAGTTTAGTTCCCTATTTTAGTTTAATTATTTTGTTTCAATGTCTGATCACTAAAACTTAAGCTAAAGAGTAAACATTGGTCATAATACCAACAAATGAATTACTAAATAGCCCTGTTGACGTCACTGGCATAATGATTGGCTGGCTAGATCACGTGATACCCTTCAAGTAACGTAAAGTAAAGTAAAAGACCTCCCAAGACATCTCTTACTTAAGTTAACTGCAAGTCAACGTTAAGTTAAGTGCATCGTGATCGCTTCCATTTAAACACATGAGGAGGTCCTTTACGTTAAGTTACGATTAAGTTGATCGTGATCCCGGCATAACCAATCAATTTTTAAAGTAGGATCCTCTGTACTCCTATTAACATATGACTATTCATATATCCATTGGTGGAAATAAATGACACACAGTTAAAGAATCAATTAGTATGTTTTTAATAATAGTATATTAAAAAACAATTAAACTCAACCCCGTCTTTTTAACAGAATAATAAAACTATATTTTCCATCATGAGGTAATTAGAACCATTCAAGGTGGGTGCCTCGGTCAATATGAAAGTCTCATTGTTGTCAGGAAAAACAGCTTAAATACAATTGTTTTGTGTCATTTTCTGGAACTACTTCTCTATTCTGTCCAAGCTTATATTTCCTTTCACCCATCACCTACAACCACTCTTTGTCATGTCGGAGAAACATGGGATAAAAAAATTAGAAACTTCTTATCTCAAGGCAAAGAGAAAATCTCACTGCTAGATCTCAAAATATACTAAAATTTTCTGTTGTGAGCCTATAAAAAAATTAGTGTAGGCCTATTTGTTAGAGGAAGGCTAAATATAGTGCCTTCTTTCACCACTCTGGTCTCATTGCTTTGCAAATATGATTAAAAAGTCATTGAAATTGAGGTAGTCACATTTTCACAAAGCTTTTTTTCCCATTAATAAAATTCAAAACTAAAGGGTTAAGGTAAAATAGCCCTGTTGGAATATTTTCACTTTATTTTCGTATGAGCAATATACTTTCATTAAAATCTAGGCTACTTTATAAAGTAGATACATGGTCTTCTATTGCTAACTATTTACAGATGTTGGGCACACTTGAAAAAATGAATTCTTCATATGCTTGGCATGACAGTGGTCAACTTTTTGTTTATTTTAGGTCTACTACAAATATATATTTGATAATAATATAGTACTTTGAATATTTTTAATTGTTTTAGGTCTACTAATAATCTTAAAAACAAAACTTTATAGACAAATTGTGAAATGTATTAGCTATAATGGTTGATGTAGTAGGCCTACTCTGGAAGTGTCACAATTTAACTGTAGGATATTTCATTTAGGTAGGCCTAAATAAGAAGTTGTTAAAACTATGGGCAATGGTATATTTCAAAATTATCTTGTGGAATGTGTTTATTTGAACTTCATTTAGACCAGTGTCATATTATGTTCTCAATGTTGATATTTTTATGTGCTATTTTTATTTATTTAAATTAAAGCCTACTCTTAACACAAATTATAAAGATGTGTTAGGTACTTACACAAAATGTTTTGTACAAAGGTCTATGAACGTGTGCATGGGTTGTTTCAAAATACTTTTTTTTTTTTGCAAATTAAGTACTGTTCCAATCTTTGTAGAGGGGTATTTGTCTTGATAATCAATTAAAATAAATCCAAGAATAAAATATGTCCCAAACTAATATCAGAGTATTCACTGAAGCTTGTTTTTTAATGTTCAGGAATATTTTGTTTTACATAAAGGAGAATTATATCCTAGTGGTCTAGATAGATGTCTATCCAAATATTGACACATAATAGAAATGTGTAGAAATATAGAAAAAAATCAGGGTTATCAATTTAAAAAAGGTTTGCTAATTTGGCACTACATTTTGTTTTGTTAGCATAACTGTTTTTACATGGGGAAAAAACAGTAAAAATAATATAAAATACAAATAGGCTAAATGCTTCAAGTAAGCCTAATTATCGTTTATTAAGATAACGATAGGCATGTAAATATTAATTAAACGCTTATCTTAACAGAGTATTAATAAGTATTAATACAAAGATTATTACTAAAAAGATATTTCACAACTATTTAGATTTAGTTTAAGATAAACTTAGGTTACGTTGGTTTTTAAAAAAAGGTCTGGCCTGAACTAATTAAAAACTAACTAAACACATGTCATTTAAGCAATTAATAGTTAATCTATATTTTTTAATTGTGACGATCTCAGTAAATTCAAAACACATGAATACGAACAAGACTAGATCAAAACATTGAAAAACAACAAAAGTGTTAATTACGGAGAATAAATGCGTAGTGGTCCATTCGACCTAGCCCTATTTGACATATCACATTTCGACTTAAATGACATCTCACACATTGCACAAAATAATAAAACTCTTTTAGTAAATATTTACTACACTAGTACGCTGCGGTAGTGAAAAGTAAACCACACTAAAGTATGAAAGCAAACATTAAAACACCAAATAAAAACACAATCGAAAATCAATAAGAGAACAACTTGCCACTATCACTTTCTTTTCAAAATGATCGACATTTCGCTACAATCACAGTGCCCTCCCTTTTCGACTTTACTCTTATTCGTCTAGCATATCGGTCACAAAAATAAATAAATAAAAATAACAAATTACATAAAACACTGGTGGCTGTATTCATTTAAAAAAAAAACACACAATAAAACAAATTTTTTTCACAATATCACTGTAAAATAATCCTAGAGAATGTATCAGACCGACCTTCTCGTCTCGTCACGACCTTCCAAGTACGACGCCTACTAGCTTATGACCCGGTGGGTTCACTTAGCCATCATGGCTGCAAAGAAAACTTCAAAGCGAACACACACAAAAAAAAATAAAAAAGGCGGCCATATTCACGAACGTGGTTTGCGGCGATACGTTCCAAAAATAAACCAGAAGCAAGCACAACACATCCAAACAAACATACAGAATACATTTAAAGACTACATTACCACACCTGGTTCAAGAATAATACAGATCAAACAACACATCCATGTCACATCCGCGCTTTTGCGCACGGTTGCTCTGCCTTGCCTGCCAACTCGGTATATGCGAGATAGGCCTAACTACCATCTCGGGCATGAAAACACGTCTAATTGAACACGCTAATAGCTCATTATTTGTAACCTTTAGATGGAATTATGACGCGCTCACTAGTTGATACATGCTTAGCCTCGTCAACCAGAGCGTTAGTTTAAGATTGTTTACTTAGATGTAGTAAAACAAAGCAATAAATCATACACTTTCCCATACTCAATGCAACAAAAGATCAATCAACAAGCCGAAAGTGGGATTAGTAGATCACTTCCGGTTGTCTTCGGTTCGCGCGCGGCAAGTATGAAAATATTTACGCGTCAAAGTGTAACACTTAAGGGATGAAAATATTTAAGGGTAAAACAGATTTTAAGTTTTTCCAATTGTAAATAAATAAAAACAGTCTTTCTTTTGTCAACAGTAAGCGTTTTCAACCCCAAAAAATCTAGGTTTCTTGGTAAATAAAAATGAACTTCAAATGTATTTCAAAGGATTGGAAATGTATTTATTAGTGTTGACTGTAACCCGATTATTTGAGAAGTTCTTTCAACTGATGTAAGAAATGGTCAAACAATCCACACAAATACCTTCAGATTTCTTAAAACTACAATAAGTAAGACCATTTTAAGGAATACGATTCACAATCACAATATAAAGGCTATTATTAATTCACATCGTTACAAAGAAATAACACCTAGATAGCCTAAAGTGGTGGTAAACTCCTCTGACCAAACCCATTAGTTGATAAAGAAACTAGTAATTACTCCGAACGGCCATTTCCTTCTCCACGCAGTTTTTTCCCCCCTCTATCTTGCAGCTCAGTTGTTATTGATTTTGGTACCGAACATGCACTTCGTTGTTACGGTACGACTGATGGCGACTTCAGGAACGCCAAGGTGCACATGATTCAAGAATGCGCCGCTTGGATGGTCCAAGTGGGAACCATAATTTTATTAGCTTAGTATATTTCCATTCAAAATATTGTTAGGTTTAATACAGGAAAATTTTAATAAAACAAAACAAAGTACCATATGCATTCTAAAAGTCAAGATATAAATGGTTGGATTAAGATTATTTTAATTCGCCCATTATTTACTCACGTAATACCTAAATTACTTGATTTGACCAACTATCGATTTAGTATACACATTTGATATTATTAAAATCAATGCTAGAGTTCAATTTTATTAGGAAGCCCAATATAATAACATTTTATTATGTTTATATTATTATGTTATAAGTATTGATCATATCTATCAAAGGTGACAGCTGCAGATCACATTATTTGAGGTATGAATACATGAAAGTAGATCTAGTGACTTTATAACTGTCAGATAAGAAGGCTCTTTCTATGACAATTGGACTGTATCGTTGTTATCCGTATAGCTGCTGCAAATCAACCACAAAGTTGGTGAAATGTATACATTATTATTATTATTATTATTATTAGCACCGCGTCTTACTACCCGTTCGGGTTATACGCACTTACGCTAATGTGTAATGGTAGTCTTGTCAGAGGTGAAGGAAGGGTTTGGTAATCAGATAAATATGTGCCGGGACCGAGGATTGAACCCCGGCCGCCAGCATAGAAGTTTGACACCTTACCCCTAGACCGCCAGGTCACCACAAAAAATGTATACATTATTGTGAATAGTATGTTCTAGTATATTTGGCTAAATAGAGTATTCGACCAAAAAACTGGAAAGATCTGGCTCAATTGAAGGTGAAGGTAAAAATTAGTTTATAGATATATTGACGCAAGGGTATATTTGTAAAGATCACGTTAGCTAGGGGGATAACAAAATATATATAGATATGTATACACACACGTACGCTTTGGTGCTAGTACCAGCTACCAATGACTTAGATTAGTTAACCTAAGGGTGACCTGGCGGTCCAGGGGTAAGGTGTTGGACTCCTGTGTTAGGGATCCGGTGTTCAATCCTCGGTCCCAGCACAGATATATCTGATTGACAAACCCTTCCTTCACCTCTGACAAGACGTGTATTAATCACAGCTTGTGAATGTGTGGAATGCTAGGCCTCCACCGTGGTTCGGATTCCACGTTAAACTGTAGGTCCTCCAATTAATCTCACAATCACCCTACCATTACACATTAATGTAAGTGCGTATAACCCGGACGGGTAGTAAGACGCGGTGCGAACAATAATAATAATAATAATAGTTAACCTAATTGGACCGGATTAAAAGAAAGGAACTGTAAATGAACACATGAGTATTCGTCTAGAAAAAAGAATGGCAAACCCTAATTATAAAAGATTACCCTACTAATGTATCTTGTTGAGTTTAAGAGCCAGTTTCATAGTCAGACTTAGTACGTCTCAAGTGCGGTGTTATACTAAGTACAAGACGACTTCTACCTAGACCAGAGTGGAATGAGCTAGACCTAGACTAGATAGCTGTCGTCTTGTACTTGGACCTTGTTTAGGTAGGTGTTGTCCTGTATTTAGTATACCGCCGCACTTTATCCGTACAAAGTATGACTGTGAAACTGGCCCTAAATCTTGACCTCTCAATAATAGTGTCCCGTATCCCTACAACTGATCCCGCCATTTTGAGAGATTATTTTTTAATTCAAATCATCATTTAGCAGACACCTTAGCTCAGTCGTTTACCTATTGGGTTTTGATTTGGATCCAAGGTTTGATTCTAGCCATGGCCGAATAATGTATCATTGGTGAAACTGGGGTCAGGGGCCTGGGTGTTGTGCTTGTAGGCTACTTGTATCTACATTTATAGATAAGAGGGTAAAAATAGTCACAACTTGAGTTGTAAAAAATAGGTTCGCATACGCTTAATGAATATCCCTTTTTATACTACGACATTATTTACATGTATGTAAACCATTCATCTAGCTCAGGGGTTTCCAATTTAAAAGTTCCCCATAGCCACAGTTGAATCCATGAGTATCATCATAAGCCGATAAGGGGTGGAAGGAAATAGGACTCACGTGGATACACATGTTATTATAAAAATAGGGCACAATTAAGTTTATTACTGAATTAAAATCAGTTGTAAATTTCATGGATTTTTCCCCGCAAGTCAAAATGTTCCATTCATAGGCAAAAACATCATGTTTACTACAGTAGCCCCATGACTTCTTTGGTGCTGACTGACAGCTCACAGCTGACTTCTGACAGTCAACATTCAGGTATATACCTAGATTTTGAGTGTCAGAAGTGACAGTTGCTAAACACATGTTTTTACAGTTCATATGGTTCAGCGTAGGGATACAAAATTTGGTCTGGTAACTTTTCAAAGCCGTCAGCTGTCAGTCAGTACTAAAGAAGCCATGGGGCTATTGTACAGTAGATTACTTTTCCAAGAAACTTCACGGGCCATAAAAAACAAAAGCATAGTTGGTCGCCAGTTGGAAACCTCTTATTTAACTCTTAAGGTTGTTTTGGCTCTCATATTGTGGTTAAATTGACAAATATAAACTATGTAAGAGGGTTATTTAATCACTAGACCAGTTTTACAAAAGAATATAAAATGGTCTTACACGTTCTTAACACGAGTGGGATGATTAGTGAATCTCGAAACACTTGTCCACAGACAAGAATACACATTTACAACCTCACCAGGACTCAAACCAAAGAATCTTAGTCAGTGGCAAGGCTAAGCATATTTAGGTTTGGGAAGGGTTATATGGTGTCTTAAGCATCCTTAAAGAGGGTCCCGATTAGGATTATTACTTCAACGTTCGGGGTGGGGTCGAAGGAAATGTGAGTTAAATTAAATATATTTTGCAGTTTTTACAACGAAAAAAAAATATTTTTTTGTTGCCAAAATGAGTAAAATATTGCCTCAGTGGGTAGGTCTACAATTAGTTTAGGATTCTACGTAAATTTGTCTTAACAGTTCTTGAATATCTGCATTAAGCATCGTAGCATTTGACTTTGAATTTCTCTCTTCAAATAAAAAGTTTGTGTTCAAATGTCACTATTTACTTTTAGAATCACGTCTTACTACCCATTCGGGTTTTACGCCTGAGGAAGGTTGAATTTAGAATAAGTGTACACAGATTTGCGTGGGGAGAGAGAGTGGAAAACATTTTAGGGAACACCCCCCCTTAATACATCCAACCGTGATCAAACCCCTATCTCCCCGTCATAGGTAGTTTAGTATATTGCGAGTGTGACGCCTTTAGACTATGCAGCCACCGAAGCGGGTAAATGTTACTATTATCATGTCATATAATATTCAATAACTGTTGAGATTACTCTAATGTAGAATATTAAACTAAACGTATCCACTTAAAAAGTACTTGGATTATTATACTCAAAAAGGTGCTTTACAAACTTAAAAACAAATTACTTGTCTTGACTCTTGTTGCCTTCCAGCCCACTTTAAAAAATGTTCAAAATTATAGTTTTAAAAAATTTAACGAGCCTTAGTTTCAACTTTTTATACACGTAGGCGCTTTAGTCATCACCATGGTCGATTGATATTTCGACCTTTCTTTAAGCAATCTGACGACCTTAAACGATCAAGTTTAGCCTTGATTCCTGGTGGTGCAGCGTCAACACTGAAGAAAAGAGGTAGTTTGTTGTGTTTAAAGTCAGAAAAAACAAGAATTTATAAAATGTCCAAATGAAGCAGCTTCTTACTACTTGTTCGGACTATATGCATTTAATTACACTAATACCATCTTCGGTGTTCATATGGTCTAAGGCGTCAATATCGCAATAGACTAGACTGCAGATGACGGGGGTATGGGGTTCGAATCCAGGTCGGGTGTACTGAAGGTGTGTATTTTCTAAATGGTTTTCTGTTCTCTCAACATGACATTGCAGGTAAATTACATTTCCTCTAATTTCAATCTTCCTCATCCTTAATACATTATCGTAGTTAGTACATAGGTGCATAACCCGGACGGGTGGTATGACGTGCTTAAAAAATCAATGGAGTAGAGATTAGGAAGGTAGAATTTTAAAGGAAATTTAGCATCATTTGCGTCAAGAACAAGTGGCAAATCACTTAGGAAAAATATCCTCACCACACCCATCGGGATTTGAGTCCCAATCTCCCCGTGACCGGTAAATCAGACTAAAGTAGCATGGGGCTTAGACTGGGTGCCCCCTGGTGCGGGTAAGAATAATATTTGTTTGTGAATTGGATAATCTGATTTTAAGATAATCTTAATTACTGAAGGCCCTTCCTCCCAAGCTGTTATTCTAACGACGCCATTCCTCTCAGAGATTCTTGGCTATCGTCTTCTCAAACATCACTAATAACAAAGTTCACCGTGGTTGAATCAGTTTGTATATTTAAGCACTTGTCAAACATGATTTTACATATTTTTATTTAGGCTCTATTTGTGAACGTGTTAACTTTTATCTTGTACTTTTCCCACAATATATATTAACGACTTAATCTAAGGAGTAAATATGAGAAGAGTTTCTTTGGATAGAAAGCTCCTGCATTAACGTGAATAAATTTAAATTGTGCGTTCAACACAAGAGGTTTTAACGACTTAACCATGTTATATATGGGTTTTGACGACTTAAGGAGGGCATATAGGGATTTAACAGTTTAACGGCGATAAGTATGGATTTTATTGACTTACTAGGATAGCTAGGGTTTTTAACGACTTAACTAAAGGTTTTTACGACAGTATAAAGGACTTTTGTCAGCTTAACCAGGGTATATAGGGATTTAATGGTTTAGCGGGGATAAGTATGGGTTTTATCAACTTAACGAGGATAGCTAGGGGTTTTAACGACTTAACTTAAGGTTTTGATGATAGTGAATAGGGATTTTGACGGCTTAACGAGGGTCGCTAGAGATTTAACGGTTTAACGGGGATAAAAAGGGGTTTTATCAACTTAACAAGGGTAGTTAGGGGTTTTATGATTTAACGAAGCTAACTAGGGATTTTAACAACTTAAAGTGGGTATCCAGTGGTTTTATCTGCTGAACGAGGTTAGCTAGGGGTTTCAATGACTGGATGAGGTTAGCTAGGGGTTTCAATGACTGAATGAGGTTAGCTAGGGATTTTAATAACTTAAAGTGGGTGTCCAGTGGTTTTATCTGCTGAACGAGGTTAGCTAGGGGTTTCAATGACTGAATGAGGTTAGCTAGGGGTTTCAATGACTGAACGAGGTTAGCTAGGGATTTTAACAACCTAAAGTGGGTGTCCAGTGGTTTTATCTGCTTAACGAGGGTAGCTAGGGGTTTCAATGACTGAATGAGGTTAGCTAGGGATTTTAACAAC
>CABFVZ010001324.1:145382-160502 GCA_902151445.1 Timema monikensis
GACTCATCCAGTATTAGCCTATCGTCTTTAAACAGGACAGTTTCTTGTGATGTTTGAAAATCATAGAATATATGCAGATACATTTTTCAATAGTATAGAATTACATCATCATGAGTTTTGTAGTAAGTTTATTTTTTATAGTTGAAAGCTAAACGATAAGATAACTTTAATCCACGTATTTTGTCATGTAGAGTTTCTATTATCTTCGACGATATTTAGTAAGGTTGTAATAACGTTTTAAAGATATCAACAGATATATGGAAATGATAAAACAAATTTAATCAAATGTTAAATTAATAATAATAATAATAATAATGATAATGCCTATTTTGAGATTTTTATTACATAATCTAAAATAAAATATGCATGGGGATTTTAAAATGTATCCCAATTTATTTTAGAAAATGTGACTTCTACTTTTGATTATCTTTAGGTGGTCATAAATGTGGTATTCATTATATATTTAGTAAAAAGTAACGAGTAATAAGACCAAAATCAAAGAGTGTTTTTAATTAATTGATGATCTATAGGATGACATAAGTATAATACAGTTAGAAAAGAAGCCGGCTTAAAAATAACAATTAAATCGTGTGTAAATAATTACATGAGTATGACAAAACCCTGCTTCTCCTAACTAACTGGAAAATAAAGAGAAATAAGACCACTGCTTCTTCCATCTAACTGGAACATTAAGAGATAGAAGACCACTGCTTCTTCCATCTAGCTAGAACATTAAGAGATAGAAGACCACTGATTCTTCCATCTAGCTAGAACATTAAGAGATAGCAGACCACTGCTTCTCCCAATTAACTGGCACTTTAAAACATAGTAGACTACTGCTTTTCCCAACTCACTAGCACATTATTAGATAGAAGACTACTGCTTCTTCCATCTAAGTGGCACATTAGGAGGTATCAAACCACTGCTTCTCCCAACTAAATGGCACTTTAGGAGATAGCAGACCACTGATTTCCACAAATAACTGGCACATTAGGAGGTATCAAACCACTGCTTCTCCCAACTAAATGGCACTTTAGGAGATAGCAGACCACTGATTTCCACAAATAACTGGCACATTAGGAGGTATCAAACCACTGCTTCTCCCAACTAAATGGCACTTTAGGAGATAGCAGACCACTGATTTCCACAAATAACTGGCACATTAGGAGGTATCAAACCACTGCTTCTCCCAACTAAATGGCACTTTAGGAGATAGCAGACCACTGATTTCCACAAATAACTGGCACATTAGGAGGTATCAAACCACTGCTTCTCCCAACTAAATGGCACTTTAGGAGATAGCAGACCACTGATTTCCACAAATAACTGGCACATTAGGAGGTATCAAACCACTGCTTCTCCCAACTAAATGGCACTTTAGGAGATAGCAGACCACTGATTTCCACAAATAACTGGCACATTAGGAGGTAGCAAACCACTGCTTCTCCCAACTAAATGGCACTTTAGAAGATAGCAGACCACTGATTTCCACAAATAACTGGCACATTAGGAGATAGCAGACCACAGCTTCTCCCAAATAACTAGCACATTAATAGGTAGAAGAACACTGCTTCTTCCATCTAAGTGGCACACTAAGAGAAGCAGAACACTGCTTTTTCCATAAATAAATAAGTTTACAATAAATAACTCGATTCACTGGGCATGTGGTCCAAGTGTCAAGCCTATTTAGACAGGTTTTCCGGCTAAAGTTCTAATCCCACCAAAGTGTACTCCCTTGTCAATTAGCGCCTACCATGTATTTATATAACCATGCGAGTTATATATTTATGTGAACGGGTGAAAGATGAAGTGTAGTAAAAGGCTGGGAAACAATTTAGAGAAAAACAGCTTATTGCAATCGGTGAGGATTTAAACCTTAAGTTTGGTGTTGGCCTTTACCAGCACTGTATCTCACTCATACTTTCAACAATAATTTATACTACGTTTAATAAAATTGTACACACTGCTAAAATATTAAGAACATATCATTTTTAGATTAGTTGTTGGTTATGACATTTGAGATAAGATAAATAGGAATAATATAATGTTTGTT
This sequence comes from Timema monikensis, assembly GCA_902151445.1. NCBI lineage: Eukaryota > Metazoa > Arthropoda > Insecta > Phasmatodea > Timematidae > Timema > Timema monikensis. Next base: position 147,436 of record CABFVZ010001324.1, read on the forward strand.
TTGGTATAGGAATGTGACATTTTTATTTTATAAATTTATATTAATTTATATTGATTTATAGTATATTTTCTTAATTAATTATTAACGTTTAAAATGCCATTGTAGTGGAGGTCGAGGTTAGAGTACCATCCAGGTGTACTGAGGGTGGTTTTTCCTACATGGTTTTCACTTCGGCCTTCACACAAATGTGGGTACATTTTCTTAAAATTATAACTTTATCATGCCTAATACCTCCTGAGAGTAACTAAAATGCGTGGCCTGCACATGGAGTAGGACGCAACGGGAAAACAAACAAATTAGTAGGCCTACATGGTGCTAATTTGAGGAATACTTGGTTCTCTCTTAAAAGTATGGCGTAGAAACATTTCATGTCACGTCTACCACTACACTAGCCGGAAATTGTCCCTCAGTGGAATAATAATAATAACACGAGTCGTGGAACCAGTGAGATTTTACAACTTACACTGCGAATCAACAAAAACATAAAGTGAGAAGGGCCCACATACAGAAAAAAAAACTCTTAAAGATTGCAATCAACTTGAAGTAGCAAAAGAACAAAAGAAAACAAAAGAGAATGGCGGGAAATATTCGCTCGCTTTAGTGACTTCAAAAACTTTTTGTTAGTCAACCGTTTATGACCGAGAGTATAATCGAAATGAAGAGACAAAAGTTTCGTCTATAAAATGAAGTACATACTTTTATGACTGTCTATTGGTAGTAGATTTGATTTTATTGTTTGCAATGACTGATATTTTGAGGATGTAACGTGGTTGGTCTTATCATTTTAGACAAGAGATAATATAATTAATGTAGAACTAACGGTTATATTCTCTGTGAGAAAATAGTTTATGTAACCACAGTCCTTTCAAGAAAATTAGGAAAAAGTATATATACAGGCAGAGTTTCGTAATTAAATCGTGAATCAACCAACAGAACTTTGTGAGTGTAATAACCCCCTAGAATTTAAACTAAAGAAAAGTTTGCTAAAATCATTATACTAAAGGTCTCATTTTTATAGGAAGGTCAGTTTAAAAAATACATTTTATTTTGGTGGTCAATAGTGATAGCGTTTTACTATATTGTTAGTGTAGAATCTTTAGTTATTTTCATTTATTCAATATTTTAACGTGCACTTTCATATCAGAAAACAACTTATAAACTAACTTAAATCTAGAACGGACACAATAACCAGCCTACAGCCGTTATTCATCACTGTAAAAGGGGAAATGCACTTTTCATCATTGATAAATTTCTCGGGCATTGCGGAAATCGAATCTGGGACTTATGATTCAGTAGATAGACAAGCTACCGACTGAGCTAAAGTGTGAACGATAAAATGTATCAATAGTGGCAGCTGCTTATCACATATTTTTATTTAATCTTTACCGAACCTGGACGGGAAACGTATAACTTGTGAAACACAAAAAAATGTTATAAAACATCAATGTTTTATAACATTCTATACTTGATTTTCTAACAAGTTGTAAAAATTGTTATGAAACGAAAAGTTTTAAAACCTGTTACATAGTGTAAACGGACCTTGAGATGGAGCTACTAATTGAACAAATGCTTTTTCTTTTGGAAAAAGTGTCCACTGACCTTAAAAAGAGCTTGTACGCTCACCCAACTCACACTTCTAACATTTGTAAAATGGAATTTCTTGAAAATCGCCTGAGTGAATATCTCAATCTAACCTCACATCTGACAATATTTTACGAACGTGCCCTCTAATTTCACGATCTTACTTCATATCTGGCAACAGTTTACGTACAAAAAACTATCTAACCTGGCATCTGGCAGGATGTTACTGACATCTTTCCTATTCTCACATTATGTAAGATTTTATGGGTACAATTAAATACATCCTTTTATCTGGCCAGATTGTACGGACACAGTGTGATCTAACTTCACATCTGGTGAGGTTTTAAGAGCACAACGCAATCAAACTTCTCGTAAGTGGCAACATTTTACTGACAAAGCGTGATATAAGCTCACATTTGGTAAATTTTTACGGAAACAACGTGATCTAACCTCACATATGGAAATATTTTACGGAAATAGTTTGAGCTAACCTCACTTTTGGTAGATTCTTACGAACATAATGCGATTTAACCTCTCATCTACCAAGATGTTACGGACGTGACATTATCCAAACGAAGGAGTATAAATTTCCTGGTATACAGTGTTTTATTGCTTTAAATAACCAGATCCAGACTAAAAACTTGGCCTAATCTTGGAAGGACAAGCGAACAAAACCAATAGTGTCCTATCCTAAATGAGCTAGCTTCACCACGTGAGCGCTAAAGTTACAGATATAGCAGTTGCTGTTTAAAGTTATTCCTCTTTATAATTTTCATTTTGATTAAAGTAAAAAAATATCGTTCACTTTTTAATATTTTACTGGTGACGTCACGCATCCAAAGACACTAATCGAACGTGGAAACACCTGCTTCACTCCAGTCGAATGGTTTCAGGAAATCAAGAGTGATTTAACTTTTATTTTTGTAGGCCTCGGTAAATTGGTGGTCTTATTTAAACTATCGATTTGAAAGTTTTTTTAAGCTCCACATCTTACTGCCCATTCGGATTCTCGTTTATGTACTAATTACGATTATGTGTTAAGATTGAGGGAGGTTGAATTTAGAGAGAGTGTGCAAACATTTGCATGGAGGTGAAGTGAAAAACGAGTTGAACTATGTAAAGAAGATGTGAAGAATATTAATGAGGATGCTGTGAAGACAAAAATAGTTAATATAATTATTTATTTTTTGCAAATAGCCCAGGAAAGTGAGACACTCCTATAGATCCAGGACTAAAGCTATTAATATATATATATATATATATATATATAGGCTGTACTGAAACATGTGTTACCCACCTCAGCGGTGGACGAGGGCCACTAAGCCATGACAAATGTTCAAATAAACATATGTCCCATTTGACCGTGTTTCCGAGTTATAGTCATGTTTGTACTCAAGTAATGTGGAGCTGCTTAGTTAGTTAACATTATAGGAAGGGCTCAAAATGGCCAACTTCTGATAAAATGCAAGCCTGCAGTCGTCATGTTATAGAATTCTGCACTCTTTTAAAAATACCAGGTGTTTGGAGTTACATACCTAGTCAGGTCGAGATATATCGAGTATAGTATAACATTTTTTAGTGGAAACACGGCAAAATGAGACACATGTTTGTATGCACTTTTTTCCGTTACTTTTGTGTCTCCTGTATACCGCTGAACTGGGTCCCACATGTTAGATACATCCTGAATATATGTGTCAATTCACTTTCAAACTAACGCTAGTTGTTTCAACACCAGATTTATCCCTTTTAGCTATCCGATACATTCATATCTTTAAACTAACATATACTATTTATTCAATCACACACATAACTAAACATAAATACCACTCTACACAGCTGAACTTACTAATTCAATAAAAATGTATGACGAGGATCCTACCTTGACTGTTTACACTATGGCGCTAATCTTATAAGCTTCATTATGGCAGAGCTTTTTTTTTTACTTTACATCCATTACTGTTTCCAGCATGGGTCAGTTATTTATTCAAGCCATATATTTTCCACTGCCGGTTTGCTAGGCCTGTCATAGCTTCATATGTTTTATAATTTAACTTAAGACTAGGACAGGCACAACATCCAGTCCCCGTAAACTTGTTGACTTTCAGGGTAAACTTAGTTTACATGATAAATACAATTTCATTTCTAAATATCTTAATTCAAAGATTAATTAGCTAAAACAATATATTGTAATGTTTTAATTTATTTAAAGTTTCAATCTAGATTCATAAATATTAATAGACAGTAATTTTGAACGATTAAAATAATGTTTAACTTTTTTTTAATTATCGGAAACAGATGGGTCGTTTTAAATTTCTCATCGTAGACGGAAGAGAGAAAATACAAATTTTGATTCAAATCAAACAACGAAAGCTAAATATCCATGTAATTTGATAGCTTATGACTAGTAAACTTTTAATTAGAAAGTAAAGTAGGGTTTTATTATAATATATATTGTTTCCCAATAAAAAAATCTAGAATACATTTTAGTGCAATAATATGCAGGGATCGCTGCAACGATCCACTAGTTGAATTATTTAATTGTATAAATCTTCTTTGTAAGTTTCCTTGGCAACGAGGGGTTTGAAAATATCAACAAACCTATTTTAAATCTCCTTGGCAACAAGTGTTTTGGTGGTAGATTTTCAGTCTTTTTATTAATTCACATTAGACGATTAAAAGTGTTTCTTACACAATAAAAAAAATACAAGTCTGTCCTGTCATTTGATCTTTGATTTACATATATATATATATATATATAAGGTCAGGTTTATATTCATATATAACGCTTAGCTTGTAAATAGTAAACAATGTATAACGTATAGTGCACAATTCATAATTAAAATACAAAGATACATAATGAAATGTAGGGACTAAAGTATAATAGTAAATAATGCATGTCTTTTATTTTTCATAGCACCAGTACCTCCACTTAAGAGAGCAACTTTTAGTGTGCTTGCATTTGCATCTTAAATATAAGTATTTGTTTTTATTTTATTGTTTTGTGTGTAAACTATAATTTTGTTTATTTGATAGTAAATTTAAACTATTGCTTTAGATGTTCGTTGCAACAATGTTCCCACGTGAGCGAACCACTGTCAGCGTTTTTGCATCTATTTACGAAATTTAAGTAATAGGTTTTCCGTCATTTTATATTTTTGCTTGTGAATAAGATGTACAGTATTTAGTTTTATTTATTGATACTAAACCAACAGCACAATTTCATTTGCTGTGCTAGAGCGCTTACTATAAATTGCTTCTTTCAATTTACTTAATTTTTGTTTCATAGATAGTTAATCTATAGGCTACATATAGGTGGAGTGGAAAGTTTCGACACATTTAATAACACTATGTCTTTACTAGTTTAACTACAAAATATCGTACAATACGAACGGGTAGTAAGACACGGTGCTAACAAAATTACTAAATGCTTCAAATTAAACTTAAAATAACAACAAAATATTGACAATTTTCTAGATACAATAGTCTTGAATTATTAATTTTTTCTAAGCAATGTCCTTAAAATGGCCACCATTATATGCACTCACCCAAGAACAATTCAGTAATCTAAACCAATTAAACAAGATGCATTGCACAAAGTAATGTCAAGTTTTGAGGAGAGCATACAACAGTGTATGGAATATAATGGTGGACATCTTATGGACATTGTTTAGAAAAAAATATTTAAAGGTTAGTAGAAAATGGTCAATTTTTTGTTGTTATTTTAAGTTCGTTTTGAACTATTTAGTAAATTAAAATAATAAATATATAGTGTTATAAAATTTATTAACATTTTCTGCCACACCCTATATAATAAAACTCTAAAGTTTGTACGCGCATTCAAATTTTGAGAAGCTTCCTTTTTTTCTTGGCAGTGTAATCGGTAAGAATACAAAATAATAAATTTTTAGAATACTTGTTTATGTCTTGGTTTGTTGCCACAAAACTCAAAAAGTATTTATCGGATCGAGGCGGTAATTCTTATGTTGTTCTTATATTTCAGGGAACCATGGTAAGCTTTGTACAGGAACATCAAGTATCAGAGGGAGAAGTAGAGTAGAAAAAAAAACTTGTGTAAGTGGTGCAAACAGTGAGTATTTGTCGCGGCTGGTATTGCGGGTATAGATGGCAAGTAATATGAGCGGGAGTATTGAAGGGAAGGGGGAGGGGGGTTGAGTCCATATTTATTTGTAATCTTCGTGCGCACATAAAACAATACTCTCGAATAAGTTCCATTCTATTCTAGCTCTTTAGGTTGTCGAATGTGTTGATGTATTGTTTGATGCGAGCGAAGCAGTGGCCAATTGCTATTGATTACAAAAATCTCTCTCTATATATATATGTATTTACTATTTTATTTATTTTGCACTGCATCTTACTACCCGTTCGGGTGCTTTAGTACTAATTACACTAATGAATTAGGAATTGGGAAGGTCGAATTTAGAGGAAATGAATCCATATTTTTGTAGAGGGAGAGTAGAAAACCATTTAGGAAAAAAACCACCCCAGTTCACCCGAAAGAGATTCGAACCTCGATCTCCTCGTCCTCGGTGGTCTAGCTCCACACGACTGGCGCGTTAGCTAACTACACCACCGAGGCAGGTATAAATATATATAAAACTTGATTCTAAATGCCTTTAAATCTAACCATTTTGTGATTCTTATAGTATTTAAATTATATTTTACTTTAGTTGAAGCAATTTTGAGTGATTAAATTTCTTTATTATATTTTAAATAACAAATTATCTTAAGAAATATGTAAAGCGAAACTCTGGCTCTGAAATTTCTATTTATTAAAAACATGATTGGTGTTAGTGTTTACTTTATCAATAAACTAGGTATCATTTACTCTCCAACTTAATAAAATAGCACAAACAGGATGATTGTTAAGTAATGCGTCCGCAATCGTCTAGTGAGACGTTAAGAAACCGTATCATGGGAAAAATTACTCCAAGTGCACCCGTTCAGTGAATGAATTCAAGTCTGTTTCAGGTGCACCGCTTCATACAAACTACCCTTGCTATCCACATATTTATACTAATAGGTTAACTTAAAATAATTGTGCCAGAATTTTCTCGAAGAAAAAATTAAAAAAGAATTTACGAAAGATACTTTTCAATACACCCTGCCAGGATTCAATCTCTTGTAAATCCAGACAAGACGATACCGACGCCTTTATCCACATTCCCACCGGGGGCGAGTAGTGAAACCAAGACTCCAGAATGAAAGTCAAGTACTCTATCGCATCTGTGACCAGAGATAACTGAGAATGTTTTTACAAATGTCATGCCGATGGTTTTTCAAATTCACTGTCGACGCGTTTCACCCTCAATGCTTAGTGTACAAAGTACAACATGACGCACTTGCGTAAGACTGTCCCTAAATCAGCGACACTTCAAAGTAATTATTACGAACAGAGGTGCCAAGAAGGCAAAAGACCCAGAAGTCGAGAAAAAGGAGATCTTGGCAACAGCCACGCGGAAAGTTTTAAGGATAGCCCATAATGGAAAATGGAAATAATGATGGAAAAGGATATCTTGGAAGAAGGACGCTGCATAGGTTGCCGCATGCTCCAAAATATTTAGAAGTTAGCTAGACAAATTTAAATATTGCAATATTAAGGTGTACTTTCACTCCATTTATATTGAAAGGTAGCAGTCTTACCTTACGAGATTAGGTCATGGCCTTATCTTACTTATAAGCTTCACCATAGTAGAATCTTTCAAGGTAAGCTTTCTACCTTTTAGGATTAACGGAGTGTACATCAATAGACAAGCAGACTAGACGTCAAGTTCATCTAGTCTCATTTGCTGGTGAAGGGAATGTCAGGGTTCAAACCCTAAATTAGGTATACTAGGTGTTTATTCCTAAATGATTTCCCATAGCTCCTTATAAACAAATTCCGGTCAATTTCCTCTAAATTATATCCTCCTCAATCCTATTTCATTGGTGCAATTAAATGCGGATGACACGAGCGGGTGGTAGAACGTCATGAAAAAATAAATAAAAGAAAGGCTTGTTTTATTTTTATTTGGAGTGTTTAAACCACATTCTGCAGCAACTATAAAGATCGCGGAAATGTGTTGTATCACGCTGATACTTTAATAAAGGTTGTGGTTTCTAGTTCCAAACCAAAGAGCACGAGGGGAAGGACACAAGTCTAATCTAAAGGGGACAGTCCCGAGAAAAATCATCCAAACGAACGAAATAACCCCATTCGAAATTGTTTTAAAGGGGTGCGCCGATCGATACCTCGTAGAGTTGACGCGGTCGGAAACGCACGAAGCCCACCGAAAACACCCGAAGTATCAGGTGTTGCTGGTTGCGTTTTCTCCCGTCCTGCCTTGTCAATATATCTGAGCTGGTACACGTTCCCCACCATTACGAAAAAAATACATACATAATATTTTTTATCAAAGCGACGCGAAGTGTGCTCCTAGTGACTGTTGAAAGAGAAATTTCCTCGGTGTCAGCAAGAACTTGGAGGCGTGTGTGTGTGTGTGTTAAGATGGGTGGCTTATAAAAAATATAGGAGACCATTTTCTAATAGGATCTCGTGCGTGTGTTGAGGGCGAAAAGGGTTGGTGTTTGCGTCTTTTGCGAAAGGGGTTTTCTGACCCTATTTGACCTGGGCTGGGTCAAGCTTGGTTGTCTGTCGGTCGACCCGGCCCAGGTTTATTATAAAGACAATTTGTGTGAACGCGTGTGCGTCTCCAACAAGTGTGTCGTTAAAGATTAAAAAAATAATAATAATCGTCAACAACCCGTATTCGTTCTTAAATACCCCCCTTAACCCTATTAAAACGAGTTAGGCACCACATTAAGGTGTCTTCGTTTTATTTGGATCCTACCCCCTTTTTAATTGAAACTAGTGGGTTTAATTTGTTGTTTCTAAGTTTGTGAGTATGACTAGTAGCTTGAAGAAGCGATGGTGACGCAATGCTGTAGGTTTAAGGAGCCATGTCATCTCGACAACAGCCGGCCACGTCTTCTAGTAGCCGTGTCGAGTGTTTGGAGGAACCTGCCAACGTCTCCGGAACTCAGGTAGGTCATCTCACTTCCCTCCATTAGATGCCTCCTCATATCTATACAGGGTGGTGTGCACTATCCCGGCGTTTTGGGAGGGGCGTTTCTGTCCAACCTGTTAGCCCACGCCCTTGCCTCCATCGGATTCCAGCGAAATACACTTAACTTTCCAGTACATTTAGATGTGAGAAGAGGTAAATGGTTCTTAACTGGAATACCTGGTTTCAATCCCCAGTTAGATATATTTGGGACTTTTTTTTTTGTTCATAGTCTGGTATATCCATCTTTCTTACAAACCACCTTACCTTCCTTATCGTGATATTTTTGACCTATACTATAGGTCTTTAATAGTCATCCCCCTGTCATTAAAACGATATAGAATTTAAACAAGCATCTGTTTATTTAGCAGCAGTCTTAAATCAATAAAAGAAAAATGTTGCGATATACACTGTGTTTGCATGTATGTTGTCTTCCAACAAGTAAATTGTATGCAATTATTTCACCGAAAAATTACATGAACACTATAGGTACTGTTTTGTTGAATGTAAACTTACTACACATTTTAGATTAGCACAGGACTTACAAACTAAGACTTAGGATAGCGCACATAATAAGATACGCCCAGTCAAAGTGCCTAGATATTGGCTAGTTAGTGGGATGATATAGGATATAATATAATAGATATATCGGTCAGTATCACCCGGAATCAAACAAAGGCCCACAAGGCAATATAAACTGTTTTACCACAGGGTATAGGAACTTGCATATCATATTTATTTTGGGTGGTTTAAGTACTCAATAATATCTTGGGACTACGGATATAGCTCGTTGACTGATAATATTATAGCTGTAGTTTGTTTAGGGAGAGGGAGTATGGCTTGTATATTGTTATTTTTTTCACATTAGTATTACTACCCGTTCGGGTTGTACGCCTGTGTAGGGGCCTACTAACTACACTGATGTATTTGGGATTAGGAAGAATTAATCTAGTGGAAGTGCACCCGCATTTGAGTGGAAAACCATTTAGGGAAAACCACCCTCACTGCACCCGACCGGGATCAAACCCCTATCTCCGCGTCTTCAGGAGTATAGTCTATTGTGAGTGTAGCGCCTTAGACCATATGGCCACCGAAGCGGGCATTAATTTATCGATTTAATTAATTTTCATCTTGTTATAGCTATACCCTATTAGGCTCAAAATTTCTTGCTTCAGGTAGGCTTTATGGAAATATTAAATACCTTAAACTATACTGCTAGTGACCGCTTTTATTCTGTCACACCTATAAAATATAATAATAGTAGAAGTAGTATTTTATTTGCTATCCAAGTTAGCTTGCGAGGTTGGCTTTTAGGCTCGAATAATTCAAATACTGGTCGGGTACAATGTTAAACTATCACTAGGTGAATGATTGATTTCCTCGTAACTATCCTCCTACGTAGTGTTAAATCAGAGGTAGGCAACTTTTTGATATCCCGGACATATGGTTTTTTTTAAAGCGAAATTGGTGGGCCGGTTTGAAAAAAAAATCTAGCAAAAAAAGTCAACTTTATATTTCTTATAATTACTATTTTATTTTTATAAACACAATTTATTTTTGTGGGCCAGATAAAATTAGTCAGTGGACCGTAGACTGCCTATCACTGCTGTTAAACAATCAATTGAGTAGAAATATAAAGAAACATTCTTTTGAGAACAGTAATAAATACTGGGTGATTTATTAAGTATCTACCGAACTGAAATCCTAAAGCTGAATGTAAGGGATTTTTTATATTTCAAAATTAATTATATTGCCAAAATAACTCTATAGATAACTGCTTCGGTGGCCGCATGATCTAAGCCGTCACTCTCGTGTTGGGCTGGACTATCGATGACAGGGAGATCAGGGTTTTAATCCTGGTTGGGTGTACCAAGGGTGGGTTTTTTTTCAAATTAGTTTTCCACTCTTCTTCCACGCAAATGGGGTACACTTCAACTGAATTCAACCTTCCTCATCCTTAACAATTTAGCTTAATTGGTATATAATCGTACAACCTGAACAGGTAATAAGGTGTGGCGCAAAAAATAGCAAAGCACACAGTAAAAAAAAGTCCCTTATATTAGAGAATTAATTCATCCGTAAAAAACTAAGGATAAATGAATGGAACACGAGGGCGTAGATCGGTTCATCGCATCCTTTTGTTTAGAAGGCGGGTATTTCAAATCGGCTCATCACACAATATGAAGTCTTGAGGAGGTTAAAGTACATCGATTCATCGCATCTGTCTCTTTGCCTGTTGGTTAGGTTAGGTTAGGTTTTTCAATGAAATAAAGATTAGTGTGTATCTGTAGGCATTTGATGTGAAAGTATAAATTGTAGTTAGAAAACTAATTATTAAACTAAAATGTTTACTCAAAACTCAATAAATCTGTTCTAACTATGGTTGGGTGCGATTAGTCGATACAAGTGTTAGGTGCGATGAATTGATATGTGCGATGAAACGATAAATACGATGAATTTATTGACGCCCGACCCCGAATTATTGAAATTTCCCAGTTGCACACAGTTGAACCATTTATTTATTTTTTAATTGTGGCCTGTGGATATTTCCTAAAACCAAATCTAGATACGAATTTAATCTTAATCAATCAAAAAATATGTTATTTGTTTTATTAGTATTATATGAAACTTTGTTTTAGCCATGTAGGCAAGCGGAAGGCCGACTACGTGAATTGTGTGATCATATTATCGATCGCTAGTTTGAGATAACAGCGGGCTCAGCTGGTCGTATCTTTTACAGGATGGATAAGGATTATCTTGCATTATGAATAAAACACACATTTTAATTCATAGCAAACTTTTAGTACATAAAAAATAAAAGTAGGCTTAGTAAGAGTATCGGTGTCAAGGTCACTAACAAATATGGTGGCAATGGATACATTCATATACTAATATCTGATTTTAAATTTTATTTAAAAAATATATACGTGTCAGAAAGTTCTAGTCAAATTTACACAGAAAAAGTGTGGGTGAAATATTTAATATAAATTCGGTCAATATTACATCTCTTCTGATTTAGCCGTTTAATAATAATCTGACCCGCTTCAGTGACCGAATGGTATAAGGGGTCACAATCGCATTAGACTAGTCTATCAAGGTTCAAATCCCGGTCGGGTCTACTATGGGTAGTTTTCTCTTAAGGGCTTCCCCACTGTTCTTCCACGAAAATGTGGTTATATTACCTCTAAAATACCTCCTTCCTCATCTCTACCCCATTAAAGTAATTATAATATACGTGTATAGCCTGAACAGTTAGAAATACACAGTGATAAACATAATAATAATAATTTAAAATCGCAGATTTTTTGAAGTACCAATAATGAAAAGTTATACATATTTTTGGTTAGAAGCCATATTGAAGGAAGATTTCATATGACTAACTTATTTATTTTGAAAAGTTTATATTACTTTACTGTTTCACAACAGAAATATTTCTTTCTTTCAACATTTTACTAAATATTCAAAAAATCGTTAATCCTTAGTTTTTGTCCTTTGAATTTAAACATTTTTCTATCTATCTATAAAAAAAACCTTATTGTTTAAGCTTTGAAGGAACATTATTTTAAGAACCAAAAGTTATATTTTGTTTAGCCAGTAATTCGTGAAATGGAGTTATTTATAGCAGAAAAAGTTGAGCTATAGCATAAACTCCAACACAAAGTTTATCATTTACATTTATTTCTGTTCAAGAATGTACATTGCTACCCGGATCGTGTGAGCGCACGAACATGGGCGTCACTTTCATCCGGTCTGGCTTGTCGGTAGTGGTGCACCCAATAGGAGGAGGGAGTAGGATATTCCCTCCCCATCCTCCCAACAAATTCACCAATAAATGTGTTAAAAACTTAAATCCTCTTAAGAATTATTATCACGTAAATCTCTGAAGATGTATGGAATGCAGAGGCAACGGGAAGTGAGGAAAGACCAGTATTTTTGCAGTTTTTAAAGTAGAACTTTTTTTGGCAAAAATAAATCATATATTTCTTCAGTACGAGCATAGTTTAATTTTCTTCATATGGTTATATCAACAGTTGTTGAATATCTGTCATGAGCATAACGGCAGTAAATGAGAACTTTGTTAAAAGAAGATAAAGTGTTGTCCTTAAATTCCAGGACACTCTTGAGAGATATTCAACAACTGTTAATATAACCGTGTGAAGAAAATTAAGCTCTATGTTTGTATTGGAGAATTACTTTTTTTTTTTTGTCCAAATAACGTTTGATATAAAAATACTACCCTTAACTCCTTTTCCCTAAACTCCCACCTTAAGACCCAGCTTACGACTTGATCTTAAAAAGGTATATACATATCACATTAAAAGTGGTCCGTAAAAATTTCCGATAAGTAAATAGTAGAGTAATAATGAGTTTGACAAGGGCATAGCAAGCAAATGTTTTGAAAGTTTCAACACCCTCCCCCCCCCC
>CABFVZ010001324.1:160519-194463 GCA_902151445.1 Timema monikensis
CCCCCCCCCCCCCTCCACGCCTTTCCCTTAAATTTGATAAAATAAATACATTAATATTGCCATATTTACTGTCTAAGCCTGTGTTTATCAAACATGTTCTAGTAGCGGACCACTAGATAAGCGTTCGATGCATATACGGACCACCCATCTTAATAGGCCTGTCCCCATTGCCGGAACCGAAAATCCACGTGCTTATAAAGCAGTAAAAGACAGCATTTTTATTTGACTTTGTTTATTATACACATTTAACATGTAGTGTGATACAAAGTATTGTTGACTTAGCGGACTTAGCTTGTCAGTCTTGTACTTTTGAGTTCTTTTACATAATATCCCTTCCTCCTCCCTTACACCCCAATAAGGTTCGATCTGCGGGCCACCTGGCACACCGCCACGGACCATAGCTTGATAATCACAGTACTATCTCTCACTAGAGCTGATACTATAACACGTACCCCCTTAAGATCTCTTCGCGTATCAGAGACACGGACGTAATGACATGCAATCTGCTGGAGTGCATTTTTTAAATCTTTATTTCATAGAAGTACCTATACAATAGAATATGTATAACTTGCATTATGCACCAATAAATTATGGCGTACAAAGTTGAAGAAAAAGTAGGTATAGTGGTACGAGAACAAAAAATGGTTTAATACCACTGCGACTAGAGCTTGTGGGAAAGGGGTCTCGAACTTCTCAAACGAGGGGACGGTAAAATAACATTCTGTTAGTATATCAACACTTTTTTTTATATAAACCTAGCGCCTATAAACTTAATCATATTTCCAACGGTGTAATGGACTATTGCCCGATTTACAATGATCCGTCACCTTCCACAGTTTCTAAAATTTCCATGAAAAAAAAATTTGTACGGTGCAAAGGACTGACTTTATATATCTCTCTCTCTCTCTATCTTTGGTATAAAATAGATATATTTACTAAAAACTCGTAAGATTTGTATAACTAAATCATATACATTGTTGTAGAAACGCCCCAATAAAGAGCACAAATGAAATAATACACACTGTTACAGAAACGTCGAGAAAAGAATCCACCTGTTCACCAAAGAGCATAACAATATACATGCTTATAACTCAGAAACTCTCGGTCCTATAAAAATATATTCCAAATAAAAGATTTCAATTTGACTTTATACTATACTTTATACTGACTTTATAGTCTATTTCGTATGGCTAAGAGTTGTGGGGATATAATCAAAATTGCAAATTTCTGCTTATGTCAAGTACCAATAAAATCATTTTCATGGGAAAATGAGAACTGTCATTTTGTTTGGAATGTTAAACAATGCCTGAATATAGAATGTAATCAAAATCACCAGGGTAAATTAAGAGAAAAACTTTTTTTTTTTGCTTTTTGTCCTTCAGTAAAATACTCTTAATTTTAAGGTTGGTTGCAAACCTTAACCATGTTTCAACTAGATCGGTAAAATAGTTCTGGCTCTAGGCCGAGATACAGATAGACGGTATCGCGAAAATCACTTTTCGTTTCAGGGGGTCATGAAACGTTGACATTCATCAAAATATCACTTTCGATTCCTTTGACGATCATAATACTTTCTCTTCGACGGGCCGAGAAAAAGAAAAAAAGATGACTGAAGGGATGAATCGATCTATCAGAAACGTAAGACTATCCGTCAAAATTTCTGTGCATCATTTGAGTTGTTTTTTTTGTCAACTCAAACTTTACCGCACACTCGGTCGGATCGGAAACGTCATGTCCGATTGGAACGGAATGAATCGATTGGCCAGGGAGGGAATATTTTGACCGATTTCCAAGCGATACGCATGCGTCCTCAAGACTGGAATATTGTAGCATATTCCAAACTTGCACTCAGCTATATACCTGCTAATTTTCACTACACGTTCCTCGACAATTTTTCTTTATTTTAAATTATGTCTTTGGATGAAGAAATTTAATTTAGTCCAACAAACTAGACTATAAATACAAACCTCAGTTTAGGCCAATACATTTTAAGGGTACGGGTGGAAATCGGTAAAGTCAAATTTTAACTCAAATTGAGTTAGTGTTGCTATTTGTTAGAAAATCATGAAAACATTATAATCCACTTTAAATTGTGGTTAAAAGAGGTATATCATATTTAAATACAAACAAGTATTTGCTGGGGGTCTTTTTGGTATTTGTAAAATTTGTTGTCATGGAAAATGAATGTAATGTGACTTCCCACATTTTCCCCTTTACTCTTCATTTGTTATGTTAAATTTCAAGACATTTTATAAACGTTTGCTTGAAAAATATGGTTAAAACGTGCATAAACTCGGAGACTTTGAACGAACAAAAAATCATTGTGTGTTCTCCGTCTTACTACTTCTTTAAGCTACCCTAATATTTATCCCCTGAAATTGCCTGGTAAGAGAGTGAGATACCATTTTATTATTATTATTATTATTATTATTATTATTATTATTATTAGCACCACGTCTTACTACCCGTTCGGGTTATACGCACTCACGCTAATGTGTAATGGTAGGGTGATTGTGAGATGAAATGGAGGACCTACAGTTTAACGTGGAATCCGAACCACGGTGGAGGCCTGACATTCCCCACATTCACAAGTTGTGATTAATACACGTCTTGTCAGAGGTGAAGGAAGGGTTTGGTAATCAGATAAATCTTTGCCGGGACCGATGATTGAACCCCGGCCTCCAGCGCAGAAGTCTGACACCTTACTCCTAGACCGCCAGGTCACCGATACCATTTAAGAACAAACACCAGGTCGGTATTTTAATTCCCACCTCATATTCAGCAAACCATATCAGACGATACTGAAGCATTTGTCCCCATTATTGTTGTGACTATAAATCGTTAATGACTAGAAAAAACCTTGAGTGCACCCTATCGGGATTTTAACTCCATTATCACCACCCAATGACTCTGAATATTTCTTTGTTATGGGTTTTTAGCGTGAATTTGCGGCACCAAATGATTCAGTAAGCACACGATTTACAAACTAACTTAACTACAGTACATACGTGACCCCTGATCACCCAACCGATTCATAACTGTGAAAAGATAAAATCCCAATTTCACGAATGATGCATTTATCGGCCATGCCAGGAATCAAACCTGAGCTCCTTAGCTCAGAAGGCAGCCACTACCGACAAAGCTAGGGTCTTGTAGACATGCTGGCTTTGAACTAACTCCTCTAGTGGCACAAATAATAAATCAGCCAAATTTATGCGGGAGCTTTAACAACATAATTGTCAACATAGGTGGCCACATGATCTAAGGCGTTGGACTCGCGAAAGCCTGGATTTCCTGTAATGGGGGATATATAAGCTAGAATCTCGTCCGGTTATGCTGCGGATTGCTTGCTTTGTGTAGTTTATCTCCTCTTAACGCACAACCTCTAAAAATATATTAAGTTCCTCGTATCTCCCTGTAGGTGACCTGGTGGTCTAGGGGTAAGGTGTCAGACTTCTGTGCTGGCGGCCGGGGTTCAATCCTCGGTCCCGGCAAAGATTTATCTGATTACCAAACCCTTCCTTCACCTCTGACAAGACATCTTGTGAATGTGGGGAATGCCAGGCCACCACCGTGGTTCGGATTCCACGTTAAACTGTAGGTCCTCCATTTCATCTCACAATCACCCTACCATTACACATTAGCGTAATTGCGTATAACCTGAACGGGTAGTAAGACGTGGTGCTAATAATAATAATAATAATAATAGTCTCTCCCTCTTAAGTTAAGCGGTTAATAATCGTCTTGGTACACGTGTTATTAAAAAATACTTGCTACGATGAGCACGTGGTCTACATGTCAAACTCATTTTAGTCCGATTTGCCGGTAACGGAGAGGTCAGAGTTCAAATCCCTGTTGGGTGTACTGAAGGTGCAGTTTCACTAAATAGTTTATCTCTCTCTACACGCAATTGCAGGTACATTTCCTCTAAAATTATACATTAATCATTACTTCTTTATTAGAGTAATTTACTTATATATATTATAATGTACATACGTGTAATTTATATATAATGTATGTATTATACATATAACTGTAATACTGTTTCATTAGCGTAATAGATATATTATAAACTACGCTTATGAGGATGGTAGAATTATTTTAAAGGAAGTGTACTCGAAATTGCGTGGAGAAAGGGTGGTAAACCATTTAGCAAACGCCAGTCTCAATACACCCGGCTGGGATTCAAACCGCAAACTTTCTCTCTCTTTATATTTATATATATATATAGAGAGAGAGAGAGAGGGAGAAAGAATATATATATATATATATATATATAGGTTTATTTGGTTTTATTTCTTTGAAAGTTTTTTTTAACTAAGCCTCCACGTAAGAAATCCACTGTTAGCGTGGTTGCATTTGTGTCTTAAATTTAGTTATTTTTTCAGTTAGTTTGTGGTTTGTAAATTATGTTTATTGAGTTTTTTTTAAATATGTGATATATATAAAATATTACTTTAACGTTTGGGCAATGAGATGGGGTGTATAAATAAAAACTGTAAAATGTTCAAAATTAGCCATTAGTTATATTTACAACGGGAAAAAAGGAAATTCAAATTAAAATGCCATGTTTATTTTCGTGAACTTCCTAGCGTCAGAAATGTACTAACTAGAAAATGAAAACTGTTGACGTCTTTATTATTAGCTGTGAACTCTGGTGGCATGCAATAGGCTAAGTGTGTGTAATAACTGCCGTGGTCGGCCGGTGACGAGAATCATGTGTACGGGACAAGGAGAAAGAGGGGTTGAGAGGGGTGTGGGAGCCGGTGATCGATGCCTGGTCGACCCAGTTGTTGCTCTGTGGCGTCGGCAGTCACGCCATTGTTCTTTGAGGGGAAGGGGAGGGGATTAGCTGATAGGCAGCCTGCCCTACGTGGCGGGTTAGCGTGCATAGAATGTCACAGGGGCAGAGACCGGCTCTCGGCGATACACTACTGCCACCTCAAACTGGCTCTGGTCAGATCTTTTCAATGACCATAATTTATCCTTGTCCAAATTGAGCAAGGAACTAATTTCAGCTCAAAGTAGATCTATTCAGCTCTTTTTAATGACAACATATCATGGTCCAAATAGAGCAGGGAATTAATGTCAGCTTGAAGTAGATCTAATCAGCTCTTTTCAAAGACAATATATCCTTGTCCAAATTGAGAAGGAGACTAATTTCAGCTTAAAATAGCTCTGATCAGCTCTGCTGACACCCGCTTCGGTGGCAGTATGGGCTAAGGCGTCACTCTCACAATAGTATAAGACTGTCGATGAAGATGGAATCGGGGTTCGAATCGTGGTTGGGTGCGCTGTGGGCGTTTCCCCCCCTAAATGATTTTCCAATCAACCTGCAGCAAATGCGGATAAGCTTCCTTTAAATTCAACATTCTTAATTAGCTTAATTAGTACATGTGCGTACAAACCGAGCGAGTAATAAGACGCGGTGCTAAAAATAAAAGAGTCAGAATGCTGTACACATCCCCTAAAATTTCTAGAAACGAACCGTATGGAATAAACTTTCGATGTTTGTAGGCTTATTTTTTTATAAAATAACATAAAAAGACATCAAAAAAATTGATATTCTGATCGGATTATGAACGGGTATTTTTACGGTTCGGATTCCACGTTAAGCTGTAGGTCCTTCATTTAATCTCACAATCACCCTACCATTACACATTAGCGTAAGTGCGTATAACCCGAACGGGTAGTAAGACGCGGTGCTAATAATAATAATAATTTTACGGTTTAATTTTTATATAAAGGGCCTTATCCGACAGCTAGAACGTTACTACTCCAATGTATTCATATGTCGATCCATGTGATCTGCAGGCGGTGCTAAGTAAAAAGCAAATCTCACTATACTCTAAAAAACAAAGCTAACACTATTTGACTGTTGTGGTATTATTCGCGGAACATTTCCTTTATCTCGCTTGGAAGTGTAGGGTTAGTATGTTTCTGCGCATGCGTGACTAATAGCTCAGCAAGAAGAGTCTTCCTTGCCTCGGGGTATCCCTCAAGCTTGACAGAGCGACTACTAACCGTGTAAGACAGATCTGCCTACGTAAGACCCGAGGCTGTTATTCTTGGCACTTGGTCAGAATAACACCTGCGAAGAATGGAGGGCTAGGCAAGCTTCAAAACATTTCTAGTTGGGGAGGGGTTCAAGAGACAGAAGAAACTATTCAGTATGCAGGATTTAACTAATATATTTTGCTTTGGAATCTATGATAGACTATTTATAGGAAAAAAGGATTTGCTAATCTGCCCTTGTAATTTTAAGTTTATATAATATTAGCTTCGCGTCTTACTACCCGTTTGGGCTATGATGATTATATTAGGGATTAGGAAGGTTGTATTTATAGGAAGTGTAACTGCATTTGTGTGTAGGGAGATTGAAAAACTATTTTGAAAAACCTCAGTACACCCAACCAAGATTCGAACCTCGACCTTCCGGTAGTCTAGTCTACTGCGAAGGGAGTGCCTTAGACCATGCGGCCACCAAAACAGGTTTTTATTTATTTATATATATATATATACTTTTTTTTCAGTAAAGTTTTTAACACTAAGTATGGTTGTGATTTCAACTCTTGATTGCTCACTGCAGTAGTCGAATGGTCTGAGGAGTAATAGAATGGATGTTCAGTGGGAAATCAGGGTTCGAATCCCGGTCGCTTGTACCGAGGGTGGGTTTTTCAATATATTTTCCCGCTTTATCTCCACGCAAATACGTGTAGGGGAAATTGTCCTAAAATAACATACCACTTTTAAATTTTGCAAAATCTTATAACATAGCCTTTTAAAATTTAATATTTCTAAATATTTTTAAACTATAACATTACAATGTATACTAAAATATAACAAGAATAAATGTACTTATTTGGTAATAAAAAATAGAAAAAGAGTGCAATATGTAATTCATCCTCAATGTGTGGGCAAGATGACATACATTAAATATAACACAGAAAAACATTGAGTTCAATAATACCCAACCTTCGATTATGTTTTGTGCAGTATTACATATTTGTATGATGGCTTGAAAATATCACACAACTTGTTTTTCCCTCTTAGAAAGGTCATCAAACTCATTAAGATCAGAAAAAATTGAACATATGAAAAAAAAAGTTTGAATTTACTATCAAATAAACAAAACTAAATAAACACAATGCCATAATTTATCAATCAAGATCAAGAGAATGAAATTATTAGAGCCTCTCCGAGTAGTAAAGGCTAGCTCAACCAAACTTTTTTTTTTGCAGTTTCTATAATATGCTTGGTTTGTGTAGAGTACGAGGATGTGTGATTTGTTGCAAGCTCACCCTTAGTATTCTGACAACTGCATTTAAAACAAATAGATGTGCTTGTGACTGGATTTCTTAAGTGCGATAGCCTACGCGTGTACAAAGGCGCGAACTCGACACAGACCTCCGGGAGGGGAGATGCGCCGGAACTGCCTTTATTCAAACAATAATTTCAGAAATTCAAAAATAATACAAATACAATTATTGACACTCAAATGGTATTCATGAACAAATTGATTATTTACAATAGCTACATAATTAAAATATATTTCCACATAAATGAATATAGTTGTAAGTGCATCATTTAAAACGCTATTTTGGACTTTAGCATTTAAGAAACTAACTACAGCTAGTTGAAATATAGATTGCAAATACTGTAATATGTCGTTAAATATTTATATGCACAATATTATTATTATTATTATTATTAGCACCACGTCTTACTACCCATTCGGGTTATACGCACTTACGCTAATGTGTAATGGTAGGTTGATTGTGAGATGAAATGAAGGACCTACAGTTTAACGTGGAATCCGAACCACGGTGGAGGCCTGGCACTCCCCACATTCACAAGATGTATTGTCAGAGGTGAAGGAAGGGTTTAGTAATCAGATAAATCTGTGCCGGGACCGAAGTTTGAACCCCGGCCGCCAGCACAGAAGTCTGACACCTTACCCCTAGACCACCAGGTCACCCATATATATGCACAATAAATAATAGGTAATAATAAAAATAAATACTACAATATTTCAACAACAGTACAATTTACAATCAGTGATGGTGAGTTCGCCGTTCCTACGCAGCAGCACCCCACATATTTAAATGTGTTTTTCTCAGATTTCACCTATGTTGAGTTCACCCTTACTACTTGGAGGGCCCCAAATTATCTCATTCTCTTGGTCTTGAATGATAAAATATGTAATTATGTCTATTATTCATTATGTTTATTTGAAAGTAAATTCAAACTTTTTATTTTGTCTGCAACTATAACTCCACGTAGAAGATCCACTGTTAACGTGCTTACATTTGTGTCTTATTTAGTTACTTTTCAGGTATTTTGTGGTTTTGCTTTTAAATTAGGTTTGTTTAGTTTTACTTCTTTGATATTACAGACTTGTGAAAATTATTAGCAATTTTCATGTTTTTGGTGTCTGTTGTGATGAAATTCGAATTTGGTGTTAGTTAGCAATACTTAATTAAGCTGGAATTTGTAATTTGGTTATGTCATATTTTTATACATATTTCTGCTCCATTTTCGGTCAAGTTTGGCCCAACATTTTATTTTGTGTTTGTGTCAGTTTACAATCGTACTGTTATTTACATTTTTCGCTTGTGTGTGTTTGGAAGTAAAAATTCTCCCTGCTCCTTCCACTCACCTCTGCTTATTGACTGCTTTGTTTTATGCTTAGGGGTAGTTCTGGAAATTCATCCCATGGCCGGAGAAACAATGGTTATGGCAGGAAGTGAGAGGGTGAGAGCAGGGAGCGGTCTGGAGTTCTCTCTTCTCGCAGTTGTAAGGAGACATCAGTGTAATAAAGTTGGGCAAAGCTAAGAAGTCACACCGCGAAAGAAAGCATAAATTGAAGTCATTTTGAAAGCTGGAGGTAAAACAAAATCTCAAATTAGTCAGATTGTAGGAGTAAGTACAAGTTATGTTACGCGATTCTCAAAGAAGATGACGGATCATAAACGTATCACACCACAACAGGTGGCAGGTGTGGTAGAAAGTGCGTGAATTCACCCATTTTAAAGTGAATTTTGTTGTGAGAACAGCGTAAAAAACTAAGCATGATATCAACTCAGCTTCAGGCGGTTGCTCGAGAACATGGACGAGAGGTATCTGCAAGCACTATCCGCTATAGGCTTTCCGAAGGTGGATTAAAAGCAAGAATACCTCGTAAAAAGCAAAAGATGACACCTGCCATGATAAAAAAATAAACATGCCTTGATTGGGCCATGTCACACAATTATTGGATATCTGGAGACTGGGGAAAGGTAAATAAAGTACCAAAAATGTAGTAAAATTATCATTATGATAACACAAGTTAAGAAATAATTTTCATTTGGCGTTTTCATTAATTTGCTTATTGTCAAGCGAATAACGAAAATACTTGTTTCAGATATTGTTCTGTGACGATACGATTATCTCTGCTGTTAAAGAAACCCCTCAGTTCGCAAGAAGAGGGCCAGGAGAGGCTTTCAGGAAGGAGTGTGTAGTGCAAAATGTAAAACACCCCACTAAAGTTATGATTTGGAGTAGGATTTCAATTTATGGGACTGGTAAAATTCATGTAGTTCAGGGAAACGTGAATGCTGGACAATACAGGGAGGTGGTATAAACGTGTGTTGTACCTATAATAAGTGAACGGTTCCCAACAGGTAATGAATTGTTCATATATGATGGTGCGCCATTACACAGAGCAAAACGTGTTACAAGCAAACTGCAAGAACAGGACATATCTTTGTGTTAATGGTCCGGCAACAGCCCAGATATGTGTGGGGTGTTTTGAAGACAATAGTGGAACAGAAGCACCCGACAACCAAGGGACGTCTATTAAAACACATTATTATATCTATGTGGCAAAATGATGAAATTGTACAAATGTGCAATACAGAAATAGAGGGCATGCCATGACTTTGTCGAATCGAATCCTTAATAAGGGCTAAAGGGTGCCATACTAATTACTAGAAGGAGTATAAAGACTGTAAGTAAAGTAAAAGTGTATGTAGTTATAGTTTAGTGAAAGTTTAGTATAGAATAAATTCATTATTTTGTTAAAATTAGAAAATTGCTAATAATTTGCACACATCTGTAGATTTATACTATTTATTTTGTGTTCATTGCAACAATGCCTCCACATGAAAGAGACAATGTTAGCGTGATCGCATTTGTGTCTTGAATTTAGTTATCTTTCAGTTAGTTTGTGGTTTTGCGTTTAAATTATGTTTATTTAGTTTTGATTCTTTTATAATAAATGTAAATTACTTTTTTTGGTGTTCATTGTAACAATTCTTCCACGTAGGAGATCCGCTGTAAGCGTGTTTACATTTTTTGTGTGCTAAATTTACGTAGGTTTAGTCATTTTGTACTGTTGTATGTGAGTTGGGTTTATTTAGTTTAGTTTCTTGGTACTAAATAAACAGCAAAATTTCATTGGCGTGATAGGCCGCTTACTATGAAGTGCTTCTTTCGACTCAATTTACTTTGGTTTCTTAAATAGTATATCTATTAATATAATGAAAAACTAAGGTTTGTATGCGCATTCAAATTTTATCGTTTTTTCCATTTTCTGGGTAGTACAAACGATAAGAATATAAAACAATCTACGGTATTTTAGAATGTTTGTTTGTCAATTTGTTCGTTGCCAGTAAATTTAAAATTGCTCATCGGATCGAGGCGGTACGTCTTCTGTGTACTCCTTATTTTTCAGGGAACCATGGTAATCTATATACCACTACGCTAGCTCACCAGCGGGAGAAGTAGAGTAGAAAAAAACTGGGTGTAAGCAGTGAACAATCGTCGCAGCTGGTATTACAGGTACAAAAGATGGCCAGTGATATGAGCAGGGGTGGATGGGGGTGAATCCTTGTTAATTCTTGAATAATTGTTCACGCATCAAATACTGCTCCCGAAGTTTCTTTCTTTTCTAACATTTGAAGTACGTTTTCTTTTCATCCTGAAAATATGAACACCTCGTTTCAAAATAATGTTACAAGGAGGAAATAGCATGTTTGTATTTATAAAAGTCTGGAGGCCCACTACATTCAGTGTTGGAAAGTTTTTTAGTTTAAGGAAAATAGGACGGCACCGAAGCAGATTAACAAAATATATAACCTAACGAGTATATTTTATGTACTTATTCACAGTGACTTGGCTAATTGGTTGGTTAACACTGATGAACACCAATCAATAGATAGACAAAATATTTATTTTAGTATTTCGAGTCTTATTACCCGTTAAGGTCATGTGATACTTGTTTAATATATGTGCACAGGATTAAAAGGAATACGAATGTTAAGAGAGTGCTATCATGTTTAAGTAGACGGGCAAACCACGGTGACAATCACCGTTCGGGACGGGTGATAAGCCAATTCCAATGCGCCGGATTTGAACAGAGTCCCGACCTCCAGGGGTCAGAGTTGAGCTCGCTACTACTGAGACAAAGCTCCCATTTAATTAAGTTTTCGGTCCCGGTACAGATTTATCTGATTTCCAAACCCTTCCTTCAACTCTGACAAGACTTCTTGTGAATGTGGGGTATGTCAGGCCTCCACCGTGGTTCGGATTCCACGTTAAACTGTAGGTCCTTAATTTCATCTCACAATCACCCTACCATTACACATTAGCGTAAGTGCGTATAACCTGAACGGGTAGTAAGACGCGGTGCTAATAATAATAATAATAATAATAATAATAATAATAATAATAATAATAATTAAGTTTTCATAAGCTTCAGTGTTCAAATGGTTTTTAGGCGTCATTGTCGTGCTATACTGGCCTGGTGACGACAAAGAGACCTAGGTTCCAGCCCCAGTCGACTCTACTGACAGTGGATTTTCCTAAATGGTTTCCATGCAAATGCGGGTAGATAACCTCTAAAATGCTTCCTTCTTCACCTCTACAGCATTAGAGTAATTACCATGCTTATAGCCTGAACAGGTAGTAAGACGCGGTGATAAAAAAGTTATATATATATATATATATATATAAACATGATGACCGACTTGTCTAAGTTGTTAGAACTACAATAATTGCGCTTGGTCACCATTAACTGCAATAAAGAGGTTCCACTCCATGGTTGGTGTACTGTATAAGAGGGTGGGGCAGGTTGGAGGTTTCTACACCTGATTTCATCTTTGGATTTATCCACTCTGATGCAGGTGTATTTCCTAAAGTATATCCTGATCATCACTAACAATAAAGTACGTATTTAAAGCAATCATGTTATACGTTTAAATTAAATCAAATTAACGGAACTTTCAGAAAATGACACATAAACGAACCTGATCTTATGAGAATGTTTGTGCCTTCAAGTAGGCGGCACCCTTAAGAGCAGTTCTCACAGTCTATTAATTGCGCTCGAAACAGAAAACGTATCTAAATGCGGTTTCCTGAATTCTTCGTTTGGCAACAGCAATATTGGGATCAGTTTAAGAATTCGAGTTATTATTACACATCATTTTAATATTTCAATTTTGAGAATTTTTTTTAAATATGTTAAAACTGTTTCATTGGTCTCAATTTTGCCATTTTTTTTTTAAATATTAGAAACCCACTTCTGTGGTCTTACGGTTTATGGTATCACTTTCACAACGTCACGCTGTGATGTCTGGTACGAGCTGTATTACCTGCTTAAGGCGGGGTGCTAGTGAGCGCGAGTTTAGTGCATTAATTTTGCAGTTTTTATAGCACAAACATTTTTTGAACAAAAGAAATCAAATATTTCTTCTATAGAAACATAGAGTTTTGTTTTCTGCACATGCTAATATCAACAGTTGTTTAATATCTGTCATGAGCATGGCGGCATTTTGTGACAAACTTTTCTCTTTAATTAAAAAGTTTGTCACAAAATGCTGCCATGCTCATGACAGATATTCAACAACTGTTCAGATTAGCATGTGCAGAAAACAAAACTCTATGTTTATATAGAAGAAATATTTGATTTATTTTGACCAAAAGATGTTTGTGCTAAAAATACTGCCCTAAACTCACGCTCACTAGCACTCCACATTGAGCTACGCATTTACCTTGGAGCAAGCCAGATATTAAGGATGCCTCTTTTAAACCTTCTTAAAATATTGGTGACTAATCCAAAGAAATAGTGCTAACTTTAAAACTGGAACCGTGAAAGCCTTCGATGAAGCTTTTGTGATTTAGCTGCTAGTTTTACACCCTCATACTTTCAGCTGCACGATATCTAAACTAGGAAAACTTCTTATCTGATTCATTTTTTTCTATCCGTAAATTGGTTTTTGTTTCCACCGGCAGGCAATTTAATGACTGTTGCATGTTTTTGTTAAACTTTTCTAGTCTCGTGGATTATGGTTTCCCTAACCGAGAGTTTTTAGTTTGTCGTGACAAAACTTTGACAGTTGGCAGCCCTATTCGTGATTTTTTTTTTTTAAACCCTTGTTCATGTCAAGTTTGGAATTTAAAAAAAAAAAAGTCCATTGATTTACCTTTATTTAAATAATACTACATGATATATAATTTAAGACTAGGATAATATGTTGGTACACACATTTTGCACTACATTTTTGGCCGCACGCTAAGGACTTTACTAACACGTAGACAATTACAAAATACATCTTTGAATATAAATACTCTAAGTATTAAACTACATGTAACCAAAATGAGCTTTCTTATATAAAGAGAAAGTAATGAAATATTGAACGTTTTTGATCTACAGATTATGATGAATCTTTGTGTTTTATGTACTCCCGAACACACACAAAAAAAAAAAATTATCTGTATGTCTATCTCTGAGCCCAGATCCAAAACTATTTGAAAATTCTTTTAACGATTTTATATGAAGTTCAGTCCACTGTATATCTAGGGAGTGTTTTACATGGAAAATAATAATATGTGTACGTATTTTTAGGGGAAACATTCATTTAGTGATAATTTATTTTAATTAAAAAAAAACAGCTCTATGGTTCAGAATGGGTTTTAGTGTGTGTTTTTTTTACAAAATTAATAATTTTATATATTTGTTTACCTTAAAAATATTTTATACGAATTTTATTATTAATTAAAAAACTGTTTAAGCTAAGCTAACTTCTGTTATAAAACGTCTGGTGGTACATGATTTTGGCTAGTAATTTATTATTATTATTATTATTATCAGCACCGCGTCTTACTACCCGTTCGGGTTATACGCACTTACGTTAATGTGTAATGGTAGGGTGATTGTGAGATGAAATGGAGGACCTACAGTTTAACGTGGAATCCGAACCACGGTGGAGGCCTGGCATTCCCCACATTAACAAGATGTCTTGTCAGAGGTGAAGGAAGGGTTTAGAAATCAGATAAATCTGTGCCGGGACCGAGGATTGAAGCCCGGACCCCAGAACAGAAGTCTGACACCTTACCCCTAGACCACCCGGTCACCACCTAAGTAATTAAATAAAACTTAAGTTTCATAGGACATGTTTTCAATTGTAATTAAGATAAATTTTGATCAATCCTACAAGTTCAAAAAAGTCTGACCTATGATTGATTAATATAGTAGCAAAATATTTTTTTTGTTTTGTTTTGAACTAGTCTAATTATCCGTCCAGGCTATACGCGTTAAAGTATAGGTTAATAATGGAGTATAGATCAGGATGATGGCATTTAAAAAAATGTACCTTAATATGTGTCGAGCTAGAATGTGAAACCATTTAGGATCAAAGCTACCTCAGTAAACTCGGACAAGAATCCAACCTCGACCTCTCCATCGTCCCTAAAATCTAAACTAAACGAGCTTGAAGTTTAGCCCACGTGACCACAAATGCAAATTGTTGTGTTTTTCTACCCACTAATGTATACTAGGCAGTAAGAATGTGGGCCTACATTATATTTAGACTAATAAAAATGATACTTAAATATATTTAGTGAGATTTAACACGATAAACTCAACCTAAAAAAGATAATCAACTTATTCTAAAAGTATATTATTCCACTAATGCCTTCACACATTATTTAACAAAGAAAAGAGCCAAACACTACGTAGTGTACATTCAATAACACAAAATAAGAATAAGTTATAGGTTTTCCAAAATACCCACCATTTTTTTACGTTTGCCTAATGAACTAATCACCAATAATGGATCAGCGCCAACGAGCTCGACTGGCGTTGTATAGGTCTTAAATTAATATAGTTTGTTTATAGTCCAGACGGGCCTTAAAAATGGTAATCCTGACTTACTCTCATTGAAACCCAACTTCCAAGAAAAGGGCTATATTTAAAGTCAATATTAGGAAGTCAGTCAATGCTCCTGACGATTTGGGATGTTTGATATTCGTATATCAGGAGATTGGTTGACTCCCGAGACTAGTCTACAAATACAACCTTCAATCCCTCATTTGACCTGAACTGCTTGTTAGTCGTATACTGTGAGATTGGTTGACTCCCGAGACTAGACTATAAATACAGCCTTCAATCCCCCATTTGACCTGAACTGCTTGTTATTCGTATATCAGGAGATTGGTTGACTCCCGAGACTAGACTATAAATACAGCCCTCTATCCCCCATTTGACCTGAACTGCTTATTATTAGTATACTGGGAGATTGGTTGACTCCCGAGACTATACTATAAATACAGCCTTCAATCCCCCATTTGACCTGAACTGCTTGTTATTCGTATATCAGGAGATTGGTTAACTCCCGAGACTAGACTACAAATACAGCCCTCTATCCCCCATTTGACCTGAACTGCTTGTTATTAGTATACTGGGAGATTGGTTGACTCCCGAGACTATACTATAAATACAGCCCTCTATCCTTCATTTGACCTGAACTGCTTGTTATTAGTATACTGGGAGATTGGTTGACTCTCGAGACTAGACTATAAATACAGCCCTCTATCCCCCATTTGACCTGAAAAGTTTGTTATTATTATGCTGGGGGATTGGTTGAATCCCGAAGACTAGACTATAAATATGGCCCTTAGAGCACATCAGCCCATAACCTGCCGACCCTGATATTCGAGGCTTCTCATGTTTTCTCCCCGAGGATGTACAACGAGTAAGAAGGATCCTCATGCTCGCAATGACGGGAGTCAATGGTCGTAGGGAGGCGTCCTTGACTTGCTCCCGGCATGATATGATTGGGCGTTATTGCGCTTAATGTATAATGTGAACGACGGAGAAGAAGAAGCAGCAACGTCACTCGACGGCGAGGAATGGTGTCAATGGCTGCGCGACTGTTGCGGCGAGTGGTCGCTGATGTGTGGCAGAGCGGTGGTTTATTTGTCACCTCAGCCAACTACCCGTTCGGGCTATACCCATATGTACTAATTAAGGTGGGAATGTAGGGAACGCAAGAAAAAGTCAGTGTTATTGCTGTTTTTATGGCAAAATATTTTTTTTCTTCAAAATAAATATATTTCTCTCCAGTAGAAACATAGAAAGTCATCAACAGTTGTTGAATATCCGTCATGAACATAGCGGCATTAGCTGAGAAACTTTTTAAATGAAGAGAAAAATTGTCACTAAATTCCAGGACACCTTTTACAGATATTCAACAACTGATATCACCGTGTGAATAAAATTAAATTATATGTTTTTACTGGAGCAATATTTAATTTACTATGACTAAAAAAAATATGTTTATATAAAACAGCAAAAAGATCCCCCTTTACTCTCACCCCCTAAACTCCCGCCTTAAGCCAATGTGTTTAAGATAAGATAGGTAGAATCTACAGGTAGTGAACCCACATTTGCTTGTACGGGGGAGTGGGAAACTAACTCGGAAAACCACCCTCAGAACACTCGATCAGGATTCTAAACTCCAATCTCCTCGATCATTGGAAGTCCGGTCTATCGCGAGAGTGACGCCGTAGACCACTTGACCACCGAAGTGGGTGTGTGGCACAGTTGTAGGAGCTAGTTGGGGTTTAGTAAGTTTACGGAGTTCAGCGTACTTATCGTTGTACGCGATAACGTCACTTCCTCTCTCTTCTCTGTATCTCCATACAGCCTTCATTCACATCCTCGCGACAAAACGGACTAGTCTATGCGAACAAGAGGAGGGGGACTTACAAGAACGGTACGCTTCTGAAAATAAAACGGCCTTGTATCTTACTACCCGTCCGGGATGACAGTATATTTACACTAACCAGGTATAAATGAGGAATATAAAATTTGAAAGAAAATCCACCCACATTTGCGAGGAGGGATAATGTAGAAAATATGTAGATATAAACACCTCAGTTGATCCGACCGGAATTTGAACCTCGACATTCCCGTCATCGGTAAACCAGACCATACATATGCATGCTAACCGATGCGCGTTTCCAGAATGGAAATCACCATGGTTGTGACGGAGGTACAGGGGGAGGGATTCCGGACTTGCGGGCGGCTTGTGGCTACTAAGCAAGCGCGCCCACCGCCATCATTTTTCTCTCGCCAGCGCTCCCATCCGTACCAGTGACCGCGAAGATTAGGGCGTTAGAGTCTTGTCGCACCTGGTGAACGCTAACAAGGAGGTCACGTTTTCAATACAGACCGGAAACACTGGGAGTGGCTTTCATAATGTATTCTATCATGTTGATTATCTAAGCCATTCTTCACAAAAATGTGGGTGCACGTCCTCAAAACAAAATTATTAAATATATCCCTAACCTTAAGCATACGTAAACTGTTAATAGCCAAAGTCCTAAATGTACTAATTTAAGAAAGTCTTCCTCTTTTTCTATCTCTCTATCGCTCTTTATTTATCTTTCTCACTATTTGTCTCTTTAGTCTCTATCTCCTCTCTCTATGTCTCTTTCTTTTTCCCGCACTTTATCACGTTCATTATTTATTTTTCCATCTCCTTTTGCTTTCTCCCTTTCTCTTTTGTTTCCTTCTCGCTCTTTTTCCTTTCTTTCTCTCTTCCTCTTTCTCCCTTTCTCTTATTTCCCTCTCTTTCTCACCCCTCCAAAACACAAAGGCCCAGCAACGTGTCATGGGATAGGTACAGGATAAACAAAGCTAAAGTATGATTTGATAGGAAGAATAGTATCTGCTAGTTACTAAAGTTACTAAAACCATTTTAATATATCCATACATCAAATCATGTTATCTGCAGTTGTCACTTTTGATAAATATTATCAATACCTGTAAAATAACACAAATAATATAGTAAAATGTTATCACTGTTGGCCATAAATAAATATATTTGAATTTTCTCTACTGTTCTTCCAAGCAAAATCAGGGTATAATCTAAACCGCACATGTGAATAGTTCTCATCAGCCAGTAACTCTATCGTTGGTCAGATGTCACCGACAATACATTCCCATGTGAAGTATGTAGCGAGGAGCCTATGTAAGATTGGTCAAATGGGTACAGCGTGAGGAAGAACATATCACAGGTACAGTTTTAACCAGCTCTGCTTACTCAAGGAACACTCCATGACATGCAACAACATAGGCCATATATATATATATATTTTTCCAAATCATGAAAATAATGAGACGTATAAAAGAATATTCTAAATTAATATTTGAAATCCCCGCCACGATGGGAACATGCTCAAAGACGCCCGCAGGTCTTGCATTTCCTGTTTTGCCGGTAACGTAGAGGGTGGTTTTAATCTTGACCGGGTGTACTGAGATGATTTTCTTAAAGGTTTACCATTTCCCCTTCACGGAAACTTGCAAACCCTTTTAAATTTTATCTTTTTTTAACCACCGCGTCTTACTACCCGTTCGGGTTTTACGCTTAAGTCTTAATTACGCTAGTAATTTTATGAATTAGGAAGTTTATATTTAGAGAAAATGTAACCGCATTTGCATGGAGGGAGGTTTGAAAATAATTTTGGAAAAATACTCCACCAGTACAGCCGACCGAGATTTGAACCTTGATCTTCTCGTCATCGGAAGTTTAGTCTACTACGAGAGTAGCGTCTTAGACCATGCAGCCATCGAAGCTTAAAGGCAACTTCTGTCATCAATCAGTTTTTGATGACAGTTGGGTCTTAATAAAACTAACATTAGTGGGACTATGTGTTTGTGTGTTTCGATAAATATAATTAATATTAAATAAATAAGAATCTGTGAAATAATATGGCGAGGAAATATTATGTCGAAACCAAAAAAGAATATTAATTTTGAGCATTAATCAGTCAAAGAAATATTGTCCAAACTTAAATATATATATATAATTTCACGGCTTACTATCCGTCCAGCTACACTTTAATTGGGTACGGGTGAGGAAGGTAGAACTTAGTGGAGATGTATAAAAAATGTCGCTAAAAAGGATAATGGGATACAATTTAGGAAAAAAAGCAGCTCAGTTCATATCTAACCGGGATTCTAACCTTAACTTCCTTCTTCCTATTCGGTCACTGGAAAACCAGACAAGACGAGACGGCCGCCTTTGTCAAAGTACCCACAAGTTTGTGTAAAAATTATTTAAACTTCCAAAACTATGAGGTTTGAAAATTCCAATTTAATTATTTATGGAGGGTGACCTGGTGGTCTAGTGGTAAGGTGTCAGACTTCTATGCTGGCGGCCGGGGTTCGATCCTCGATCCCGGCACAGATTTATCTGATTTCCAAACCCTTCCTACACCTATGACAAGATATCTTGTGAATGTGTGGAATGCCAGGTCACCACCGTGGTTCGGATTCCACGTTAAACTGTAGGTCCTTCATTTCATCTCACAATCACCCTACCATTACCCATTAGCGTAAGTGTGTATAACCCGAACGGGTAGTAAGACGCGGTGCTAATAATAATAATAATTATTATTATTTATGGAATACAAAATCTCTCCATACTGGCAGAGTTAGCTTAGCGTTAATTGCATTCACTCATGCTACGGAGGACAGGATTTCACTGCCGTCAACTCCACAAATTGAATTACCGGTGTAATCCTTAGCTGTGTGACTAAATGGAATATCTGCACACACAAACATGCACACATTATATTATCACACAAAATATGTTACTTAACGTGGTCGGTTCAAAAAGTGATTTTAACATCAAAATTAAGTGTTAATTCTTACTATGAGCAAATACACCCGATACTACCTCGGCTAGCTCTTTGTTTTCTTTATTGGGGGTATTCAAAGTGTCCTTTTTGATACAAATAATCATGTCATCACAGGAATTACAAATCAAATTATATCAGGAGGTGGCCTGGCGGTCTAAGGGTAAGGTATCAGACTTCTGTGCCAGTGGTCCAGGGTTCAATCTCCGGTCCCGGCACAAATTTATCTGATTACCAAACCCTTCCTTCACCTCTGACAGGACGTGTATTAATCACAACTTGTGAATGTGGGGAATACCAGGCCTCCACAACCGTGGTTCGGATCCCACGTTAAACTGTAGGTCCTCCATTTCATCTCACATTCACCCTACCATTACACATTAGCGTAAGTGCGTATATACCGAACGGGTAGTAAGACGCGGTACTACTACTACTACTACTACTACTACTACTACTACTAATAATAATAATAATAATAATAATAATAATAAATAGCTAGTTACTTATGAGAAATATAAAGTTGAAGTTTGTTCCTTAATACTTTTTTCAAACCGGTCTACCAAATATTTGGCTAAGCCCATACGGCCCGCGCTACCAAAAAGGTTGCCGACACCCTGTATAAGGCGTCACTCGAGCAATAGACCAGATTGCCTATGACGGGGAGATCAGGGTTCTAATGCCTATCGGGTGTACTCAGGGTTTTTTCCCCTGAATGATTTTACACTCTCTTGCTATGTTAATTCGGACACATATTCTCTAAAGTATTTCTTCCTCCTCCGGAACATATTAGCGTAATTAGTGCATTTACCCGAAAGATTAGTAATACGAAGAGGAAAAATAAATCCAGAAATTTAAACATTCCAATTTTCACATGACGGGCCTAATCGGACAGCTAGAAAAGTTACTAGATCTGCTTTCACTTATTCATTCATCAAATTATGACGTGATCTGTAGCTTTCACTTTTGATAGATATTATCAATAGCTATAAAATATTACTAATACAATACTAAAATGTTATCAATGTTGACTTCGAGAAACATATTTCAGTTTTGTTAAACACCCTTCCTATTAAAATTGGTGTGCATAACAGCACGAGCATAATTCCCGACTGACCAAAGAGGTTCACTTCATCCCCACTCCAGTGACCGATATTGCGACAAGGCTGGAGAAGCCCAAGTCGCCACCGAGGCGCCCGTTTCACGCTTGGTTTAATCTCACTTTATTGTCTGCACGTATTAGAGCCCGGCTTGCATACTGGCGGCGACGTGCCCAATATTAACACGGAATAATAACCTACCACATGTTTCCTATCTGGTGTTATCGACTTTAAAAGAAATACAATAAAAAAACATCCACTTTAATGGTCAAATGGTCTAAGACGTCACTCTCTCAATATACTGGACTGCCGATGACGGGGGGTTCGAGACTCAAATCCTGGTCGGGTGTATTGTTTTTTTAATCCTAAATGGTTTTCCATTCTCACTCCACAAAATTACGGTTACACTTTATTTTGATTCAATCTTCCTCATCCCTAACCCACTAGAGTATTTAGTACATATTCGTATAGCTTGAACGGAGAGTAAGACGCTGTGATTAAAAAAGCTATAAAAAGAATTAATCAACAGCAAGTAGTCTATCAAAGGAGAACTTTAGATATTTTACTCATGCTCCAATATCTGCAACTGTGATCGCTTGCTCTAAGACAGCGGTTATTAAACATTTTATTTTAGAACCGCAACCCAATTTTTAGGACGCCAACATTTTTCGCTGCCCAACTAGCTTTAATAAACAAAATAAGGGAGAGAGTTTTTTTTTTACTCTGACCAGATTTTTCAGCACTTCGTCATACTACCCGTTTAGGTGACATGCTTATGTACTAATTACGCTAATGTGTTATAGATTAGGAAGGTTGAATTAAGAGGAAACGTACCAGTAATCACGTAAAAGGAGAGTGGGAAATCATTTAAGAAAACCACTTTTGGTACATTTGACGTGGACTCGAACCCAGATCCCCCTTATATCAGCAGAAATGTCTAATGTGAGTAAGAGTGACGTCTTAGAGCATTCTGCAACCGAAACTTTTTTGTTTGTTTAAAACAAATTAGTTATTGAATATAATTTTACAAAAAGATTTGTTATATTTCTCATAGTGATGCGTGTGAGAAGGGTGCGCTGGTTTCTGATTTTTGTTGATGACGTCATTGATGTCCACGACACAGGCACGAAAATGAAGCCCGATTCCCGTATCCTTATACCATACGAGTTATTTTTTTCCCCATATTTTTAAATTTTTTACCGTCTCACTTTCTGATTTTTCTTGATATTCTCTTTCCAAATAAATACAAAATTTTCTCTTTTAGAAAACTTTTCGCAGCCTACCAAAATTGCTGCTCCTGATCCACAGTTTGGGAACCATGGCTTACAAACTAACTTAGCTCTATAAAAAACACAACACTCAGTGCCCCGGCCGTTAATTCATCAATGTGAAAGAGAAAGACTTAATTTTAATAAATAAGGCAAACAAAACTGAACATACCGGGATTTGAGCCCTAAACCTTTAATTCATTAGGCAGAAGCACTTATCGATTTACAAAAGGTATATAGCCTACTGAATTTCTAGTGAAGAAGTTCTTACCGTGTCTATATTAATAGGCAGGCCTATCTACTTTAATATGGCACTTGTCTAATGTTTATATAAAGATTCCTTTAGAAAATACAAGCATTTTGGCTGTCAACATTATTATAGATCAAAAATGACATATGGAGGTCATATGACTTGACATATTAATACGTGAAAATAGATCTAGTAACTGTTTAAACTGTCAAATAAGGTCCTTCCTTTGAAAATTGGTCTCTACTAAGGACTTTAGAGCAGTGCTACTTAATTAGCTGTCCACGGGCCACATCCAGCCCACCAAGCCAGTATAGTACATAGCCCACTACAGATGCGTCGTATGGGCATAACATATTTTTGAATTTGGGTTTGAACAATGCAGGTGGGCGGGTGACTGGATATTACTCACACCATTTCCCCTTTCTACACAGAGGGGCACAGTATCACTTCTCCCCATCACACATGTATGCACAGCAACACTTCTCCTCTTCACACAGATGTGCACAGTATCACTTCTCCCCATCACACATGTATGCACAGCAACACTTCTCCTCTTCACACAGATGTGCACAGTATCACTTCTCCCCATCACACATGTATGCACAGCAACACTTCTCCTCTTCACACAGATGTGCACAGTATCACTTCTCCCCATCACACATGTATGCACAGCAACACTTCTCCTCTTCACACAGATGTGCACAGTATCACTTCTCCCCATCACACATGTATGCACAGCAACACTTCTCCTCTTCACACAGATGTGCACAGTATCACTTCTCCCCATCACACATGTATGCACAGCAACACTTCTCCTCTTCACACAGATGTGCACAGTATCACTTCTCCCCATCACACATGTATGCACAGCAACACTTCTCCTCTTCACACAGATGTGCACAGTATCACTTCTCCCCATCACACATGTATGCACAGCAACACTTCTCCTCTTCACACAGATGTGCACAGTATCACTTCTCCCCATCACACATGTATGCACAGCAACACTTCTCCTCTTCACACAGATGTGCACAGTATCACTTCTCCCCATCACACATGTATGCACAGCAACACTTCTCCTCTTCACACAGATGTGCACAGTATCACTTCTCCCCATCACACATGTATGCACAGCAACACTTCTCCTCTTCACACAGATGTGCACAGTATCACTTCTCCCCATCACACATGTATGCACAGCAACACTTCTCCTCTTCACACAGATGTGCACAGTATCACTTCTCCCCATCACACATGTATGCACAGCAACACTTCTCCTCTTCACACAGATGTGCACAGTATCACTTCTCCCCATCACACATGTATGCACAGCAACACTTCTCTTCACACAGATGTGCACAGTACCACTTCTCCCCATCACACATATAAGCACAGCAACACTTCTCCTCTTCACACAGATGTGCACAGTACCACTTCTCCCCATCACACAGATAAGCACATCAACACTTCTCCTCTTCACACATATGTGCACAGTACCACTTCTCCCCATTACAAATACATGCACAACACCACGTACGTAAGAGTATTGCCAAACACTCCTTACTATAAACCAATGTATTTTGTGCAACGATTGTGGGTCCGTGATCAAGGAGTACAACTTGAAAATACATAATTAAAGTAAACATGATTATTTTGAAAAATCGTAACTGAGCGATTTGGCATTGCTTATCTCAAAAATTGAATCTCTGATATCCCTTTAAAGAATTGGAAATTCTCATGCAGGCTTTGTCACAACCAGAGAACTTCCACGGCATCCTTGTGAGTGGTCTGGCTATTAACTAAAAAGAAAAAGCCCTTACCATTCCGAAATGATAAAAGACTGTATGATAGCAGTACTTAAATAAGTAATTACTGAAGAAAAATGTGATTTCTTTCAAGCAACAATGTACGCTAATAAGGTTTAAAAAATAATAATGTCGGATTGAATTAAATGTCTGGCCCGATAAATATTATGATTTTTTGGAGTGGGCCGCTTTGATAACTTATTGAATAGCCCTGCCCTAGAGTATTTGGATCGGTCAACTAGAGAGAGTTACAGGGGCGGAGGACAATACTGACATGATGAGACGCAGGGGGAGAGGGAGAAAGGACCTTTGTATGTACACCCCAATGACATAATTGCTGAGTAAATCTGCTTGACCTTGAACTCACTACACGTGGGAGACTCATATTCTATTAGCATCGCGTCTCACTACCCTTTAGGGTTGTAGGCATGTGTACTAATTATTACGCTAGTAAGTTAGGGATGAGAAAGGTTTAAATTATAGTAAGTGTACCCGTATTTGCGTTGAGGGATATAAAGAGAAACACTGAGGCAAAAACACCCTCAGTACATCCGTACAGGATTAAAACCCTGATCTCACTCTGTCATCGGCAGTCTGGTCCATTGCTAGAGTAGCGTCTTGTGGCCACCGAAGCTGGTAAGATAAATAATACTTTTTTTTTTCTGAAGCTGAAGGGAGGCTTAGTTTAGTTACTCATCAAGTTGAACGACTTTTTACTCGTTACATTTCTTTAGTTAAATGTATTGCATTTCTTTATAATTTATCCCTTTCACAATGTAATATTAGATTAGATAATTAAAGTTTTGTATGACCGCTAGAATGTGAAGCAAAAGACAAAAAACTAAATTCAATGTCAATACCTTAAGATTAAATATATTTAAACTTAAATCTATAAAGAATACATTTAATTATTTTATCTAAAACTATCAATGATAACATTATTTTAATGTAGTTTCTCTAAAATAAAAATATAAAACAGTTTCATGTAAGCATCAACTCCTTTTTAGTTTCTAATAAATACAAAAAAGCACTTAGAAAATAAATGACATGATTAATGACACAAAATAAAATAAAAATATAAAAATGACAAAACCGGAAACACGTTTTATTATTTAACTAGAATAATTTACATAGATTATATAATTATATAAATATATCATATAAGTTTATATTATAATGTATTTCTTAGCACCACGTCTTACTACCTGTTCAGGTTATACGCATGTATATTAGTTTCCCTAATGAGTTAGGGACGAGGAAGGTTGAATTTATAGGAAGTTTGTCTGCATTTGCGTGGAGTGAGTGTAAAAAACCATTTTGGAAAAATCACCCTGAGTACACTTGACCGGGATTATAACCCCAATCTCCCCCATAATTGGCAGTCTAACATAACATGAGAGTTACGCCTTAGAACATGCGGCCAACATAGCAGGTGTTATATTTTATATTATTTATGAACCATAATAAATAATACTATTTATTTTCTAAGTGTTTTGTTCGCATTAATTAGATAACTAAGCTGGGTGCAGCATGATATAAACTGTTTTATGTAAATTAAACTTTTAAAACTATACAATCCTGTCGAAGAAAAATGTATTAAATGAAATAAATATATCGTATTATAGAAATAGGTTATATATAAATCCACAGAAAATATATAAACAAGTCAAAGAAAGACGTACAAAATGTATCGAATTCTTCATCCAATCAATCGTGTCCCAAACCTCTGCAGTCAAATATAAAATTTGTATTTTCATTCCAAACGAAATAGAGAGTTGAAACGTTCTTCCACAAAGGAGGCGAACACATGCATCACCTTCATATGACACAATTATCAGATTCTAAGGTCCACTCTTATAGCGATGAAAATGTCCAAATACAGGCGACAAACACTTTATCACCGCTCCCCTCTACCCCACCCCCATCACTTATGTGTATTTTACTCTAGTAATATTTATATGCGTCGGGAACAATTATTAACATTATTTATTCCTCAGACATATGAATAACCGATGGGAGTATAAAACTTTCGGTATGTTTTCAAGTTGGAATAGTTTGCGTCCTACTCGAGGTTAATCGCAATATAATGTAAGTTTAATTAATTTTGTTTTTATTCGCATATATAGCATATTTGACCGTGAGAGATGCAGTATCTAGTTTGGTCGCCTATGTATGTACACTTTTAGCTGGTCTGTGGGATGTCAAAGAACGTTGCCCAGGGTATACCTTGGAGGTTGTCTACACGTCGTACCCGAGATGATGATAGTGATGATAGGGATAATGAAGGGGTGGAGCAAGTGAAAATATTAAACCTAACTTAAACCTAGTTTACTTACTAAATGGCATTAGTAACTTGAAGGTTCACTGCCGCACTTACAAAAGTACACCGCCTCTCGCTATCTTGAGCTAGTTCTATCCTGTCCACCTTATTACACGCTATCTCTATCTTGAGTTAGTTTTATCCTGTCCACCTTATTACACATTATCCCTATCTTGATCTAGTTCTATACATCTCACCTTACTACACCCTATCCCTATCTTAAGCTAGTTCTATCCAGTCCTTATCATTACACCCTATCTCTTTAAGGTCCATTCTAATGTTATCCTCCCATCTGCGTCTATGTCTTCCCAATGGTCTCTTCCCATTGTATTTTCCAGTCAGTAACCTGAACAAGATTTTAAAATCTCCCATTCGCGCTACATATCCTGCCCATCGTAATATACGATACTTGATTATCCTCACAATTTCTTTTGATGAACACAAGTTATGTAACTCATCATTATGTAGCCTCGTATTGTTTTAGACCAAATATCTCCCTAAGCACCTTGTTTTCGAACACCATAAATTTGTTTTCGTCATGTAAGGTAAGATACCACATTTCAAACCCATAGAGAACAACCTGTGGAAATATTATTTTGTATATTCTGAGATTTAAATTCCTTGAAATCAGGCGAGATGTCAACAACTTACTGACCTAGTAATAATATATTTTCCTAATTTTTAATCTAATGTCAATATCGTTAAAATAGTTAAAATTGTTCCTAAATATTTAAACTCATTAACCCTTTCAAATGTAATCTCTAAATTATCGTTCCCAATCTGTGTTCTCTGTGTGATCATAAACTTAGTCTGAAAGAAAATTATCAGTTCAAAAAGTGATAAAAGCAATTTTAGATAATAGTTTAATTGTTTATGAAATAATAAGACTATGTACCCACTGAACCACAGCTATAGACACCTAGTCCAACTAGACACATTTTTAAAAGTCTAAACAAAAATTGTATGTAACATTCACCCAAATACAAACAATTTTTTTTATTCTTCATCAAAATGCCACATTTATTCTCAAATTGCTTACCTAATTAACAAGCTTAAATTTCTATACATAGATATCTCAATAGTTCTTGAGTATTTGTCTTGATAATATTGGCTTTTTTTTAACCATAAATTTACCCACTTCGGTGGCCACATGTTCTAAGGCATCACGCTCACAATAAATTAGACCCTCGATGACGGGGATATCGTGAATTAATCCTGGTTGGATGTACTAAGGGTGAGATTTTCCTAAATGGTTCTCCCTTATCTTCATCCACGCAAATGCGTGTACATTTCCTCTCAATTCAACCTTCTTAGTTCTAGCCCATTAGTGTTACTGGCGGAAAATAAATCTGGTCAAATTGTGCCCTGGCCATGACCAATATTAAGATAAATGGTACAGAACTCCGTATAAACTTTCTCGCTCTATTGTTTAAAAATGTAGATATTTGCTCAAAATTCTTAATATAATATACACTAGCAAACCCTAGAGAAAATTGTGCTATACATACGTAAAAAAATGTTTGACTCACGGTTTTAATTTTTTAAATTTTATTTTTAAGGATTTAACGTCTTCATTATTTGTATTTTTGGATCAATAAAAAATATCAATATTGGGTCCCCAAGGGTCAACACTTCGTATTAAAATTTTAACTTCCTGTTAAAATTTTCGGCATTTTATTAAGGCATGCACATCTTATGGTCATAGCATTGATATTAAATTTCTCCTTTATCAATTTTGACCAATGAAATAGGTAAAT
This sequence comes from Timema monikensis, assembly GCA_902151445.1. Lineage (NCBI taxonomy): Eukaryota > Metazoa > Arthropoda > Insecta > Phasmatodea > Timematidae > Timema > Timema monikensis. The sequence continues at coordinate 188,982 of CABFVZ010001324.1, forward strand.
ATTGACTATTGAGTCTACAATGAAAAAGAGAGATAGATCTTTGCTGCATCAGGGGCAGATCCAGGAAGGGCCTGGGGGGCGCGCACGCCCTTCAAGAAATTAAACCAATTAAATGGATTTTAAAGTCACTACTAGTTTTATTGTCACATAATACTATCTCTCTAACCAGATATATTAAAAAAAAAATTGTTATTGGTTATATTATTAAATGATTAACATACGGTAATTATTATAAATACTTAAGACAATCACATTAAGTATTAAAATTATGAAAATAAGCATTAATGAAATTATCCAAATTAAAGTTACGCGCCTCTCACCTTGTTGCACAAACATTGTTTAGGTATACATTTATTTTACCAATTTTATTATTAATATTTCAATTATTAATAATAAATACAGATCTTTTAAATAATTTCTTTTTAAATGACGTAATTTTAAAAAAAATCTTTGAATAATACCACACACAAAACGTGTTAGTACGGCTTAGTGGTAAAATTTTGAGTTAGAATGAGTAATAACTAGCTATACTACAGAGTGGAGTTAAAGTTCGAAATCTGAATAGTTCCATCTATTTTGTCTAATTGATTGAATAGCTAAAAAAAACTATTTATATAATAATTGCTATTATGATTAAACTTATTTCCCTCTAAATAATCACTATTTGTTTATGGTATTTTTATTTGCTTTTAATAAATTTCAATACTAATCGCAAATTTCGAGCTATCCCTTTCATTTTAAGGATTATTCTCAAATTTAGCGTTACAATGAAAAATTAGGTACTTAAAGATTTACTCCCAAATTTTGAAGAATTTTTGTGTCAACATTTCTTGAGGCCCCCCTACCTGATTCCAATAGGAGCACCCATGCCACCCCCCTCACGAAAATCCTGGATCCGCCCCTGTGCTGTACAAACATTTCCCCTAAGAGGTTTAAAGAAAAATAATATCAATTTCTTGATAGACTTACTTGTTTGCTTATTCAATGGAATTAAATAATTATTGCGTTTGAACTTAGCAACTAAAGCTTACAAAATTGTATTAATATATTTGTTAATATCTCAGACACTATTAGTTTTATAAAAATATTTTTCATATAAAAGTTTTTTTTTTTTCAATAGTACTAACATTTTACATTGATAAGTTATTTAGTAACTCAAATAGTTAAGGAGATATGGAAGTTTCCGCTTCTGTAAAATACCCTTAAAGTCATTTTCATGGGAAAATGAAAATATCCATTTTATTTATAATCTTGACTAACACCTAGATACGAATTTTAATCAAAATCGTTAGAGGATATTTTGAGAAAATCGATTTTTTTCTCTTTTCGCCCTTTATCAAACTACTCTTAATTTTAGAGTTAAGCATACACACAAACAGACGGCGTTGCAAAAGAACACTTTTTATTGTTCGGGAGGGAGGGGAGGGGGGTGTCATGAAACGTCGACATTCATCAACATCTCAGGCTTTATTTTTTTACGGTCGCAATACTTGACCTTTATAGTGTTCAAAAAGTTAAAAAATAAATATTTGCTTTTAGCTTGAAAATTATTGGTTTTATAAAAACATGCTTAAAATAAAAAATTGGTATTATAAATAGACCTACATATTGGCAATGATAAGTAATTTCATATCTCAAATAGTTTTGGAGATGTGATAAAAAATTAAAATTTATGCATCAGACCGGAACACTTAAAGTCATTAAGAGTAGCCATTTTGTTTGGAATATTTATAAATGTTTTGAAACTAGATTTAATCAAAATCGTTAGAGCCGATTTTGAGAAAATATAATTTTTCTCTTTTTTCCCTTCAGTAAACTACCCTTAATTGGATTCGGGAGNGATTCGGGAGGGGGGGGGGGAGGGTTCGTTATGGAATGTCAACATTCATCAAAATCTCTAGTTCGATTTTTTTTTTACGATCACCATATTTTCTCTACCTATAAGATAGTGAGAAAGTAAAAAATGTTGGGCGTAAAATATGATGTCTAAAATTAAACAAAATGTATCTTATAAGAGAAAAGAGTATAACCCGAACGGGTAGTAAGACACGGTACTAAATAAATAAAAAATAAAATATAAGGGAAAAATATTTGATTTTCCCTTCCATCCCACCTTAAACAGTAAGCACACAGTTAAAATTCCTCGGCCTCGCATTGATGCGCTGTCACTTGTCAAAATGACATAATATTTTCCCAGGTCACTGGAAATGGAACTATTTGGTAAAACTACCGCGAGCGGACTTTACCAAACTTGTTTGAAATTTGTTCATTAGTTCAAGATGTACAAAGATGATACATGGACTTGTACGCTGGTAAACAGAAATAACGCATGATTGCGTTAGTTGCTTGGTTTGGCAAAAAGCCTAAAAAAAGTCTCTTCTCCGCGTAAAACAAGGCACAATGAAAAGAGAGAAATCGTTAAGGAAAATGGAAAATAAAACCACTCATGATTGGTTAAGAGGGGGGTCAGGAAAAGGGAAGCCGCATTGTTGATTGAGTGCGTTAAAAAAAAAAGAAGAAATTATTGATGTCCTTTCCCTTCATCTCATCCTCTGCTTCCCCCGCCATTTCCGTTCGTGGCCTTGTTCCCTCCGCGCCCGAAAGAGGTATTGATTGGTTACATACACTTTTTGCGTTACCATGGTGATTCTGCTCAGTGATACGCGTGTGATCACAAGAGAGTCGGTCATACGTGGTTTAATCGGGCCAATCTTCACTGCTTTAAAATCGAAATATTCGGAGGCGTGGACAGGGATTTATTCAAGGAGAGTCAGAGAGGTGGGCGGAGGTTAAACTATGATTTTATAATGTACTATTAGTTTTTAGGCCTGTCTACGACAGGTTGATTGTAATATTAATCAACCTAACTAAACCTAACCTTCAAATGAAAAGCGCATGGAAGGTTGGGCTTTTTTTTAAGTCTATTTCTCTCAGTTATATATAAATGTGGGTAAAATGATAGTGAACTATACTAATTATATTAAATAAAAATCCAGCTCCATTAGGTTCTGTTCCGTGATCAATATTAAAATTGTGCAAAGTTTCAGCACTATAGGTCCTACAGGGGTTTCTGGAGGAAGTGTAAATACACATACCCATCAGGAAATTAATCGTTTATCTGATTATTTGAAAATCTTAGTAGCTATTTATGAATGAGAACTACATAATCTTTTTGAATTGACGATTTAATGGCTGTTGTAATTCACTAAGATTATTTTCAAAAGAAAACAATACTATAGTAAATGCATTCACCTTAGAATAGTGAATGGAGAGATCACATTAATGAAATTACATGTGAAAATATAATCCCCAATCCATACAGCCCGTATTCAAACCAGGGTGATATCGATAAATTGGTCCGTTTCTGTTATTTGTTTCACAAACATATTCTTGAAACAAATACACAATATAAGTAGCTTTGTAGAAGTGTTTTTCAAATGCTATATAAAAAATTAGCTCTGTTCTTTAGTTTTGGAAATATACAACCAGGTATTTGGGCTAAGATTGGTTGTTCAAATATTGATAAATATTATTTTATTTATTTGATTTCGGTATTTAAAGTGCATATTCCAAACCAACTGATTATATCAGCACACGATAATTTATATGAACGAGAACATAAGGGCTTACAAATTTTGTCGGGAAAGGTATTTTCACACCCCTTCCAGGGTTACTTTACATTCCACAATCTACATGGGTCCACCAGCTTCACTTCTCTTCCAAAGGAAGATGTACTACGGTTTTTATATCTCTTAACAAAAATCTGTTTAACTCTAGTGGGTTTGAACCCACGAACATTGATCCTCGAGGTGAGTACGTTGCCAATAAAAATATTAAACACGTTTGTGTTCATAAAAACGCTGTGATTATTCAAATCCAAAACCTTCATGGGAAAGGGAAAACTTAGATAAATATTGGGGATTACTTCAGCCATACCGGACAAGACTAACAAAGCCGTCGATTTAAACTTCATCCTCCCTGTCAACGGCGACATAAGTGCAACGCAAGTCTAACGCCTTATACTGCTTAGTCATCTGAATGAAGTTTTTATTCATATATATCCAGTAAATATTATATACATATTCTCATCTATATATAGAGTTATATTAATACATTTTAAGTAATATTTTTTAGTAAATTGCTGCACTTTTAAAATACGAGCAGAAAGGTGTACACACATTTATAGATTACTAATTAATAGACATACCTAGTTGGTGTAGTAGGTTGTGTAGTCACGTGTAAAAATAGACCTATTTTTCAAATCCACAAGACTCAAATCAAGGGGGACACCTTTAAAAGAACTGAGAAATAATTTAGCTGTCCAGAATTCCAACAATATTTAAGGAGTGGTGCTATTTCAAAATAAAGTGCATGCCAAAATGGAGGTGAACGGTATCTCAATGTCACTAGTGACTTAAAACTAACTATATAACAAAAATAAATTGTGAATGGGTGAAATTAGGTCATTTTCAAGGACGTTTAACGTGAAATATTAGCTATTCAATCAAAGTAGATATGCATACAGTATATATAGACCAACAGTATTTAGTCTTCCTTAAACAAATGAATAAAGAAAACTTAATATAGTCTCATCATAGTATTCTTAGATAAATGAGGATTGTTTTAGTAGTTTTGAAGCTCTGGATCTGTAATCTCCACTAAGAAGGCGGAGCCCTAAAATTATAAATTTACATGACTGCAAACTTTATGAGCATCATTCATAGCCTACGATTGATTAATGGAACTCTGAAATAATACACCGATGAAATGTTTCTTATAAATAAAAGAAAGCCTTCCGATAACTATTCTCTAACTTATCATTAAATTAAAGAAATAGTTTACAATGCAACATCTGCCATCCACAACACTTGTATAATATTGTTTCGTTTCAAAGTCGTAGCGTTGTAATAACAAAGTTTCCCTGAGAGACCAACCGTATTAATATTGATGACAAAAGCCCCCGGACTTTTCATCCCCCTTCCAACCCTCTAGGCAGGTGATGTAAAACTCCCTTACCAACCCTTCACCAACAAAACTACTTTTGCCACGAGATGACCCAGCATTAACTAATCTAACAACCCTTAGTATGATAGTATTATTTCCACAGAGCACGCATTCTTTTAAATGTGGATAGCTTTTTTTTTTGTTACTTGATAAAAAAAAAGGGGGTGGGGGATTGTTATAAAGGGAAAAGTCAAATCTTTAAAAGGGTACATTTAGTATTAAGGAGGGGATGGTCGACCAAATAGGGTGTTAGAGAAGTTAGTTATTACATTGTATTATACTATTTTAAGATTGGTAGTTTTTTATTTTGATATTTAACTTGCACTTAAAAAACGCATGATTTTGATTTTAAAAAATAAACTAGGACTATACGTATGTTATTACTGGCCTAGTGTGTGTGTATGTATATATATATATATATATATATATATATATATATATATATATATATAGAGAGAGAGAGAGAGAGAGAGAGAGA
>CABFVZ010001324.1:195123-212697 GCA_902151445.1 Timema monikensis
AAGGGTTTTCCACTCTCCTTCCATGAAAATGTGGGTAGATTAGTTCTAATATGCTTCCTTCTTCATCACCATCACATTAGAGGAATGATCAAATATATGGTACAACCTGAACTGGTTGTAAGGCGCGGTGATTAAAACAACTGTATGCAACATATAAACCGCACCTCTTAAACATTTACGCTACAATTATAAAAAAACAAAAAAAAAACAAGGGAGAGCTAAGCAATTTAGTGTAAATTTGTATTTTATTTTGTATTTGCAACCCAAATTTTATCGTGTTATTTTGAATTTAACAAAACCATTATAGAAATTTTCCTCTTGCAAATTTGTTCATTTTTGAACTTTGGTTCTTTCGCATGACTTGTCAAAAGCAAACGATGGATTGATTCGACGTCAATGGGATAAGAAACTGGTCCATCAAGTGATTTAAACCGTGGAAAGGATGTAATCTCTGTACCTAGGGTCAGAACGGACTCTTTCTAGAAGATATCGACTCATTTCTTCAAACTCATAGATATGCTTTCCATGAGCTTTACAAATAGTTTTACTCTCGACCATGGCAGCTGACGTACCTAGAAGGGAGTTAATTATGTAATTATTTTTATTTGTATACGTCAAGTCACGTGATCTGAAACGGTTACTTTTTATATACATTACCAATACCTATAAATAACACTTCTAATAAAGTAAAATGTGATATTAATATTGACAACAATAAAACATTTGTGTTTCTAATTATTTATTTCTACCTGACTCATGCTATGCTTTCTCTAAAAGGAGATGAAAAGACGCCAATTTACCTATAGTATAACTTTTAAACTTTTTTAATGCCAAATTTTTTTACTAGTTTTGTAGCGTTTTGTACTACAGATAAACATTTTTGTAGGCGTACTCATTTTGAATAATTAGTATATGAATGGGGTCACTCCTGGTTAATGTTGTTAGTACAAAACTTTGGCACTAAAAAAAAAGGTTCAAATAAGTTCAAATTTCAAAAGTGGTACTACAGGTTAATGTATGTGATGAAAGGGGTAACTTAGACTATATGCACACATTTAGATTGAATATCTAGAATCCTCAGCGAACATAATGCCCGAAAAACAATCCCCAATGCAGCCATCCGGGATTCCAATCTCCAACATACTCATCAGCGATGACCCTGTTGCTGATAATGATTTAAATATGAATGTTTATTTAAACACAGCTTAAAGGACGCGCACCGGTGAGCACGCAGACCAGGGCTTCAGTTTCATACTGTATGGGCTGCTATTAAGGGGAGAGTTTGGGGTTCGAATCCTTGCCAGGTGTGCCAAGGTAGTTTTTACCATAATATTTCACAATCTCCCTCTGTAGACATACGGATACATTTCTAGATTCTTCCCTTTCCCTTCATACCTTGTTAATGCAAATACGTGGATAGCCTGGATGGGTAGTAGGTCGAGAAAAGTGTATGTGTGGTGGGGGTGAGGGGACTTGGAGATTACCGTAAATTAAAATAACATACTTAGCCTACACTAATCAACCATTACTATTGTATGGCTAGAATTTGACCTTCCAAGAAACGTGACCCACACAAATTACACATAAGTTTTTCTCCACACAATGTGAATCATACTTCTCTCTACAAAGAGCTGTTGGAAAGGTTTTTTTAATAATCCTCTTCCTCATCCTCTACTTTAATATAGATTTGCTGGAATCGCTAGTTGTCACAACAGTGTCACTAAAACGTACTGAAGAAACCAACCTTCCCGCCCATTATGACACCTTGAAAATGAGCTTTATATCAATTGACCTTGAATTTTTCTTCATAATCTTATTATTTTTATATTTAACGTCTTACTACCCATCCGTGGTGTCCACATTTAATAATACTAGCAGGGTATATCCAGGGACAATATAATTTAAAGGAGATTTCCCAGCAAGGAAGGTAAATATAAACTATTTTGGAAAACCAGTAAACCCAGACAAGATTATTACTCCTCTAGACAAACATCACATCTTTTTCTGCGCTATCATTGGTGCGACTTATTTTATTATATCTGTCCTTTGAAATTCTTATTAAAACTAGATGATATAATTTCTGTATTAAAAGATTGAATATATTGTATATGTATAATAAGCCTACTGTTATTTCTTCTCTCTATCCACTTTTTGAACATGGATATGATACGGATGACGAACAACATTTCAAAACTGAAGTAAAACTGGGCAAAAAACATGACAAGAAAAAATCCGAACAGCTGTGCATCTAAGTGTAGTAAATAGTAATTCAAAACCGCCTTTAAACTCATTCGGGTAATATTATCTATTTCGGTGAAAAGACTATCGCGTGTCTTGTCTACTTATACTTGTAAATTTTCATTTAATTGAATTGTAGTTGCTTGGCGATATTCTAACGCACCTTGATTTTTAACAATGGTGCTGTTATTCTTATGAAAACAAGTAACCTATTATATTTATTTATCTTTAGGTTCAATGTTAAGGATAAATCGTGACGGTCGCAATGTTTTGTTAGAAATATAAATCAAGTAACTTTCTCTTGACACAGTGGCGGCTCATAGCTCAAATTAGTGGGGGTGCTGCTCCAGAAAAATTTAGCTTTTGTTTTAAAATTGTGTAAGAGGAAAAAAAACATGTATAAAAAGTTATTATTATTATTATTATTATTATTATTATTAGCACCGCGTTTTACTACCCGTTTGGTTATATGCGCTTACGCTAATGTGTAATGGTAGGGTGATTGTGAGATGAAATGGAGGACCTACAGTTTAACGTGGAATCCGAACCACGGTGGAGGACCTGGCATTCCCCACATTCACATGAAGTCCTGTCAGTGGTGAAGGAGGGGTTTGGTAATTAGATAAATTTGTGCCGAGACCGCGTATAAAAAGAAAATTTATTCAGAAACTTGATAAAATCTTAACAAAAGAACCTTTTTTACTTTAACTTAAATTGTTACAGTTCAAGCTTGATCTATTAATTTAAAAATGAAATCCATTCTTCTTGTTTTAATTTGCACAATATGTTCAATAATTTTCTCCTTGATCTCTGGATGACAATTGAGGAAATTTTTCTTCATTGAAAGTACTGCAAGCGCATTTAGTATTTCTGAACCAAAAAACAGAAAAAAAAATCTTATAGATTAGCTGGAAGCAGAATAATAATATAATTCTACACTCTTCTAAACTTTATCACATTCAAGAATATGGTACACGGTTTTTAAGCACAACAAACGCTGAGTAAAAAAAAACACTTCCTTCCACCATCACGCCAGAGCCGGCACTGCAGGAGCAACAGTGCTCTCTCTACCTGACAGTCCCGCCTTCCTCCCCACCCCCTCCTATGTGCGCATGCGCACAACAGTCAAACACCACGTCGCTGGCATTGTGAAGCGCACAGTTCCATACAAAGATTTTTGTATATTTTTCATCAACTAGGGTATGGCTATTGAAGTACTGACATTAAGCTTAAGGAATATATAGTGTACCACAAAAATAAAGAAAGAATTAAAGAAAAAATGACTCATTATATTAAATTTTATCGATAATATCAAGTGGAAATAGGGGGTGCTGTAGTTCCGCAGTGCCTATACACGAGCCGCCACTGCTTGACACCTCGAAGCGAAAGTATTGTGATCGTCAAAAAAATAAAACTCGATTTTGGATCAAATTAATGTCGACGTTTCATGACCCCCTGAAACAAAAAAAAAAGGTGGTTTTCGCAATTATGTCCGTCTGTCTGTCTATCTGTAGCTTGAGCTAGAGCAAAAACTGTTTTACCGATTGGGCTCAAACTTGGTGTCTAGATTTTTCATGAGGTCCTCCCGAAAGTTTTTTAGAATTAGACATCTAGCCCCAAAATTAAGGGTAGTTTACCAAAGGGTAAAAAGAGAAGAAAAATATATGCTCTTTGCAGAACTAAGATTCTTCTATTTTCTCTATTTTTCTGTGATATTGTTTCTAGTTTCTAATACCATAGTGTAAGTAACAGTTTATATTACTTCATTTACGATCTTTGGTGTAGTGTTTCTACAAATCTTACGAGTTTTTAGTAAATGTCGATCTTAAAATAAAAGTGGTAAGTCTGTGTGGTGCACCGTACTATTTATTTAGAGTTAAATTGAAATAATATTATTACTTATAGAGCCCTCGTTAATTCTACAGCCAACAGGATCTAACTAGCTCCGGTGGTCAAATGGCCAAAGGTGTCACTTTCGCATTAAACTGGAATTGCAATGAAGGGAAAATCGGGGTTCAAATTCCTATCCAGTGTACTGAAGGTGGTTTTTACTTGGTGGTTTTCCACTCTCCTTCCACACAAATGCGTGTAGGCCTATTCTTTTTTAAATTCAAACCTCCTAATCCCTTACACAATAGCGTAATCAGTGCATATGCTTGTAACCCTAACAGAGCCGGTAGTAAGATGCAGTGCTAGAAAAAAAAAGCAGCAAAATGTACTTATAAACCACAGTGCATATGCGCCAATAAAATGAGCTCAACTGCTCAAATTTTTATTGCAACTTACATAGGTACATATTATTGTTTTCTAAAAAAAACCTAAGATCTACATGTTTGTTCAATTTAATGTCAGAAAAAGTTTTTAAAAAAATCCTCCCCATGGAGTTATCCGTTCATTTGTAAATGTGTGTATACGAGGCTGACAGGAGGAATAATTCCGCATGCTCTGTCGAAAAGTGAGCGTTTGCGCAGGTGAGGTGGGTTCAAGTGACGTCACAGCCACATAAATGTTAGTCGAGCAAGTCCAGTACACGGGCAATGGATTAGCACTAGTGCTCAAGGAGTATTAAGCCTATTGACTTATATTTGTTTTCATAGACAAAATAAAAATTAATAATTAGGAATAACAGTAAATAGATAAAGCACGCCTATTGGCAAAGGGGAGTTGCGCTTTTGTGGCTGATATTTTTCCTTATATATTTTTTTTACTAAAGTGTATAGTTTAGCTAATTAATACAGCATTACTGAGATAAGGGTATATAGGTATACCATATTGTACCTAAGAGAAGATCATATTGTTACATACCATTCACAATAGTTACAAGTTTGACAAATTATTGAGGGAATGAATTAATTATTAATAGATATTCAGACTCTTCACGTGATTATTATTGGTCATGTTAGCAAAGATCGTACACCAATGTTGATATTTTTTAGTAAAAATACCTATTAAAATAATAAAATGTCATTTATGTTATTTATTGAATTTCGTACTATTTTTTAGTTCAAAATGTTTGAACTTACTATTAATACGTATATAAATATAATTCAAAAACTATGTCTAAACAAAGGAATCAAACATGGAATCCTTGGTTTGCATACCAATACTGTATAAGTGTCCGATGTATTTTTTCAAATACGTTTTAATCGATTCCGGTGAATGATAGTTTGCCCGTCACCAAATGATAATTTCATCAAATTATTACTGTGAATATAATAATTTTGAATGTGTTCTATTATCTTGAGATTCTACTTCCTGACATCGTGAAAATTTAAAATAATTATAGGGTCACTTTACAATTTTAAATAGGTATTGTAAAAATAACTCCAATCTTTATAATACAGAAGTAATTTTTGTTTTAGCACTGCTTCTACTTACTACGCGTTCGGGTTGTACGCTTATGTACTAATTACGCTAATGGGTTAAAATGAGGAAAGTTGAAGTTTAGAGGACGTGTATACGCATTTGCGTTGAGGGAAAATGGAAACCCATTTTGGAAAAAACCACCTTTAATACACCCGATCAGGATTTGAGCCCCAATCTTTCCATAATTGGCAGTATAGTCTATTACGATAGTAACGCCTTAGAGCTTAGACCATGCGGTTACCGAAGTTAAATTTATATAAAACTATAAAACTCAGAATCTATATTGTTAATCAGAACAGTTTGCGGTTTTGATCAAGATTTTCTAAAAACCATTTAACATCTGCTAATGTTTTGAATTTGATGCGATTATAATTCAAAATGGTATATGTAATCGTTCCCCAGTGTGTGTTGGTTCATTGTAAGGTCTGCAGGCCGCAAATATTCTTGAACTGAGCCGTATGTGGCCCGCGAACAATGAGTGTGACATGCCTGATCTATCTCAAATACCTCTAGAGATAACTTTCCGTTTGTATATTGTAGAACTTGAAGAAAATAAAATATAAGACAAGCCACACCACAATCCCATCATAACTACAGATGAGTTACGTGGTCTATGGCGTCAGTTCGCAAAAGGCTGGAATCTTGGTGATGGGAAGATTCAAGGATCGAATCTCGACCGGGTACACTGAGTATGTGACACAAATAGGATTTATCAATGTTTGTCTCCTTAGTTTCTTTAAAGATAATTTGGCTGCACCTACTATGACTATTAACTTTCTTCCTTTTCCATGGATAAAGTCGCTAAATATCCCGTAACATGTTAAAACGTATGAATTAAAAATAAAGAGCTCCTGAGAGGTTGAGATAAAGATATTCATATGATTAATCACACAACTTTTCATAACGACCAACACGTACTGCAACCTGTAACACACTGTCCTCAAATGACGTCACGGCCACACACAGTCAAGTCTGTCGCAAGATAGATGATTACAAATGCACTGTTTAGTATTATCAAATCTGGGAAAGTGCATCGTTTAAAATGAAGTCACAGCCGTGTATAGATGTTGGTTGAGTCCAGCATAGGAGCAGTGATTAGGAGTATTATGTATCGCATCACGTGGTATTAATTCTCTGTTTTGGTGTAGGGAATTTGATATGACGAATAGGGCCAGCTTTGTGTCACTGCCTAAAATACAGTGTAATTAATTTAAACATAATACTGTAGGAGATGTTAGGGAGAGAGATGTTTGTTTTAAGTGTTCTTTGTATAGGCTATATTTTATGTCCATTTGACTCAATTTTATAGAAAATTTATATTTTTTGCAACACAACCTATTTATTTTGATCCAACTAAAATGGTAAAAACATTCTTACAAAAAATATGGTAAACCTTCTTAAGAATAATTTAAAATAAAGCAAAGTTTTGAAACTAAACATTTCTAAATAATTCAAGAAAATGAGCCTACACCCCTTTGATATAAATACATTTTACACCCCCATCTTTCTACTTTTATCCCTCAAATACGTTAATCGTAGGATGACGAGCAGAAAGTGTCCTTTTTTTTAAAGAAGAAATTCATATAGTTTCCTATATTCCGAGGACTAGACGGAATAAGGAAGAAATAAGGTTGGTAATTAAATAATTACCAACAGACTACTAATGTCTCTTTTTCCTGCCTACAAATAGCGAACGCAGAATTCTCCATCTTAACGCAAAGTCATCGCACGTATGTTTTGGCCGAGAAAAAAACCTAGAGAAATTAATTACGAAGCACCCTGTATAACGGATGGACGCCAAGGGTAAGACAGACTAGCGGTAAAGAGAAGAAAATACTTTCAAGGAAGGAGAGATAAAAAAAAATATTTTTTTACCCCACTGGAGACTAGAGGGAATGCGATGTAATGCTACAAAGTAGGTCGTATTATCATAATATCTTACAGTCTGCCCCCTCCATTCCCTCTTCAACCCCTCGCTCTGCGCGCAATGCCACCCCTACAAGGATATGTGTAGGGTGGGTATAAACCGGCTCTTGTCATGTCATTGTTAACTGCAGGTGCCCCCAACCCTTCAACCCCCACATACCACTCTTTCCTCCCCCTCCCCCCCTCCTCAAAGCACACAACGCAATACAGAATGGAAAGTAAGCACAGAAAATGTTGAATTGTGTACAATATATATGTTACCGTCCAAACCCGATTCCAGGCCAAACTGATACATCTTAAGAGCCTCTAAATTCGTTAATCCTGAAATTTTGACCTAGCCCATAGAATAAATTAGTTTAGCCTACAATTTTATTAGGCCAAACCAGGTTTAGGCTAGGTCAGGTTAGGTTAGGTTAGCTGACAACATTTGCGCGCGAACTGTGAATGATGAAACCTGTCTAAGGTCGATTTATTGTCTGGGTTAAAAAGAATAAAAACTATTACTGCCTAAAAACATCAGGATATACCGGTTTATCCTACATGCGGCACGATGTATCATTTTGGCCTAGTCCGATCTAGTTTGTCCTGAAAATCGGGCTTGGACGGTGACATATACAATATTTATAGTATTTATCTATGCACCTAGTCACTTTAGTGGCCAACTGGTCTAAGGCGTCACTGTCGTGTCAGACTGGCCTGCTGATAACGAGGAGATTGTGGTTCAATCCCGGTCGGGTGTGCTGAAGATGGTTTTTCCTATATGGCTTCCCATACTCCTTCCACGCAAATGCTGGTATACTACCACTAAAACGCTTCCTTCTTCATCCCTTCCCCATTAGAGTAATTATAAATGTGAATAACCTCAACAGGTAGTAAAACGTGGTGATCAAAAAAAACAAAAACTACACGTCTTGTAACTATGAAATCCATATTTTATCAGAACGCGATTTAATAACTAGTTTAATTGAAAGCAGTACATCTAATACTGCACACTTGTATCTAGCATCCAGATAAAAGATTTTAATGTATTATCAGAGTGACAACTTTTGACACAGTTCCTAAGTTTTGCAATATCCCTCATATGTAACACCCTTATGTCCAAGCGTTGAATTAAGAAAATCCTGAGTAAAGAACATACTTAAAATACAAATATTATTTTGTGATTAAAATAACTTACTGTATAAACACTAAATTGATACCCAGACCAAGAATATGTGGGCGTTTTAATAAATTTCTCCATACTTCTACGGCACCCTTAGAAAACCCATCTCGGCATATCTGAGTGCTGTGGTACCTCTTTTGAGAGCCACTGACCTAAATATTTACTGATTATCAGGGCCTAGATTTTGATTAGTTAAAAATGATATTAAAAAAATTACTTCAAATTTTTTCAAATGACCTAAAAGTATTAACAAAACTCGTAATAAACACACATACCTAAATCAAACACGTACTTTACAGATGCAAAATGCAATAAAAAGCCTTTAACAACGTAACTCTTGCATTCCGTTAAGTATAACATTGAATTACAAATACAGTACTTCCTTCAGAAGTAATAGCCACCCCCTGTTAACGTAACCCTCTCAAGCTTAGTTGCCATGTCTCACCAGGAAAGTGTATTTTACAAACATTCAAGCAAAGAGGGTAAAGTTCATTGCTTATATTATATTCTTATTCCAACAACTGGTTATTTAAAAAAAGTACTTTTGAGCATTTATGCATTTATAAAATATCGATAGTATTTAAAATATATATTCTTATTCAACAAACATGTCTTTAAATGAGTCAAAAATGCCTAAAATGTATTCAAAAATGACGCAAACCAAAAAAGTATGACATTTAATATTCCAAAATGAGAAAAAAAACTATAGAATTTAAATTTCTACAACAAGGGGATCATGCACAGAGCTTATGTGAATGTGAGAATTATATGTGATGGAAAAAAAGATGATGACATGTCACCAAAATACGGGCCCTGCTAATTAGATACAAGATGAGTCCATATAAAGTATCTTTTTAAGGAAGTGTGCATAAATTTGAGTGAAGAGAAAATGAGAGACCATTTAAGGTAGAAAAAAAATCCACTCAGTAAGCCTACATACAGACGGGAGTCTAGTCCAGCCCAATAAACCAGATTAGATGATCCTGGCGTCTAGTCCACGTGCCCACCGATGTGGGTCTGAATAAATCAAACTAACGTAACTCTATATCAGACTAAATACCCAGTCATATGATCGTCTATTTACCTCTTTGAAACGGGAATACTTAATCTCATATAGAATAAAGATTTTGGCTATGTCTGGAATTGAACCCGGGAGTATTAACTCAATAGGAAGACCCATTACTGACCGATATAATAATTCCGACTCAGATATTTGTTTGGCGTATATTTTATTGGGGTGGATTTGAAACATACCTCTCTTGAAATTCGTCTAGAATACCAACACCGGTGAACACGTGGACAAAGGCGTCAGTGTGAAGCTCAAATCTCCACCGGCTGCACTGAGGGTAGAGATGCGAGACGGGAAATTGTCTTTAAGTTAATATTTTTTCCTGAAAATTTTCCAAAATGGAACATTTTCAATTATTATTTCTGTAAAATAATTTCAACTGATTAAATGGATAATAATAATAATAATAATAATAGTAGTAGTAGTAGTAGTAAAATACACCTGCTTCAGTGGCCACACGATCCAACGCAATAGGCTAGACTGATGATGACAGGGAAATCGGGGTTCTATTCTGGTCGGGTGCAGTGAGGGCGGTTTTTTGCTAAATTGTTTCACATAAATGCGGGTGAAATTCCTCTGGATTCAACCTTCCTCATCCCAAACACATTAGCGTATAACCGGAACTGGTAGTAAGACGCGGCACTAGAAAAAAAAGTAGTAAAGAAACAAAAGAATGCCCGCCTTTGTAGACCCGTTAGGTTTATAAATCATACTCCAACTTTTAATCCTCAATAAGTTAACTAAAATAATTTTAAGGTTGGCTCGATATTATTTTGTTTCCCCCCCTTTCCTATTTACCCTCCCCTACTCCCGATCCCCCTCACCCTTCTTATAACCCACTCACACTATATTTTGAAGTATATACGCTCTGAGTGTCACCTCTACAATTTAACCCCTCCAACGGAAGCCACCACTGCAGAAAATTTTCGGATTTAAAATTTCCCGGAAGATTATCATCTCTGAAGGTGGTTTATCCGTCTCCTCTCCACGTTAGTGCGTGTGAATATACTCTAAGCTGCCCTTTCTAACCCTATTCCTTAGATTAAGAATACCTCCTAAAAATAATTCACATTAGAGAAGTTTATAAAAAAAAAAAAGACAAAACTCAGATCTTAACGCCACATAAACAGTTAATTTCTCGTTTCAAATCCATCGTTAAGTGGTTAATTTAACACCAGAGTAACTTTTTAATGACCATCTTTCTTGGCCATTAAAAAAGAAGAAGCCATTTGAAGAGAAGATTCACTGTTAACTGGCAAAATTAGCTACGCGTCAGTGTTTGATCCAAGTCCGTGATTTTGACTCGAGTTTTAAGGACACTAGTTTGGATCCCGATACAATTTGCTATGCCCTAAATCAAGGTGAATTCTGTTGAATTTTCTTTGGATCTACTGTATTTTTAATCCCTGCCCTATTAGACTAAGTAGCTAATAATTCTTATGGCAAACGGTCTATTGATGAGAAGGTGGACATTTTCAACAACATAATTCCTAGTAATTTAGACAAATATGCACCTTAAAATATATTTAAGAAAATCTACTTTGGTTGACGTTGGAAATAAAACATTTAATTAAAATGGAAGTTTTTAAAATCAAGCCTTGAAATTGATTGTGAAAATTATAAATACTGCCGGAATTAGGTGAAATACTCGATAAGGAAAAGTTATTTTATTAACTTAGCAGAAGCACGATCTAATAATTCTAATAAACTTTGGAATGATCTAAGAAAGTTCAAGGTGATTCTTAGTAATGAAATGTGCATTCCTGAAAAACTTAAAAATCCAGATAACATAAATAACTACTTTTTGTCGGTATGTAATGGTATTTGGTCAGATTGGTGCAGCGTAAACTACGTGAAACTTAATGTGAACAAATGTTCTTAAATGTTGATAAGTAGTGATACTTTGCTTAAAACAATACGTGTCAATCCAAACATACAGATTAACCGTGTGTCATTTACTCGTCGTAAATAACTATAATAACTTAAGAGTAGTAATTTGTTCCCAATCTTTTTCGGCGGACGCCCCCTTGGTAGATCATCAAATTCCCCCTTTCCCTTGTTTTTGCGGATATTTATGTAAAAAAAATGTTTTAATGCTTTATAGCCACTTGTTTATATTATATAAAAATCAATGTATCACTTGCAGGATAGTGATAGAAAAAATGATTGACGATTAGAGTGATGGTTGGCACTGTTTTGTTTTAATCAGTTCTTGAATATTGGGTTTGATGTTTGACAGAGCACACCTAAAATTGTCTTCCGCTTCAAGCCGACAAAGCTGTTAAGTTTTTATGCGAGTCAGAGTTGACTTGGTGGTGTTGCACGTGGTCGCAATGGTAACTGAGGACAGCATTTTTTAAAACTGCTCTGTGAAGCCCACGGGCTCCACCAGTTATCTCAGGCTCATTGAGGTACTTTTATAATATTCTTTATTTGGTTTCACAATGTAAAATAGAATCAGTAATTAAGATTGCCAATGTTTTCTAATCTGAATAAAGGACATTTGTCAAAGTTCCGGTCAGAACATATGAGATTTTCCGTTTGTTGTATACTTGAAAAGTTAAGTATGTATATAGCTCCAGCATGTACGAGTACCTTCTCTGGTGCAAGAACTTCTTTGGTATAAAAAGTTTGGGAACATATAGCTTAGGGAGAGGGTATAGAAAAGAATTGAGGGGCAAATCTGAGGCTTGCGAGCTTGAATAAACATGTACATGCAAACTTTTGGCTGGTGAGGGAATTTATTACAACTGATAGGCAGTGTTTCCAATACCACAAGAAATAGTTATCTTAATTAGTTTGGAAAAACTATTTAAATACACATACTACTAATGATGTAAAGTCAACCATATGTGAATCAATGGTCCTGTCAAACCTTTACTACTACTACTACTACTACTAC
Organism: Timema monikensis; assembly: GCA_902151445.1. Lineage (NCBI taxonomy): Eukaryota > Metazoa > Arthropoda > Insecta > Phasmatodea > Timematidae > Timema > Timema monikensis. Next base: position 207,787 of record CABFVZ010001324.1, read on the forward strand.
TACTACTACTACTACCTAAATAAATTAAAGTGGCTCAACGTGGAAAACCGACGTCTTTTGAGTTTAGTTCACGATTTTATAAAATTATATAATTGAAATGGCCACCTTATCTTTACTCAGAAATGACAAAAATATCTTCCATACATTAAAAATTTAAAACATGAAATAAAGCTTCTCTAAAGGTTCCCAACATATTAAACGAAAAATTTTGAAAACTCATTCACCCTTCAAGCGGATAAGGTTTGAAATTACCATTTGATGGGAAACCAAGTTTTTAAAATAAAACTAAGCATACAATTTATATACAAAACTATACGGTAACAAAACTAGTACACTATTAGACATATGTTTTAACATTAAGTCTCAATATTTATTACTACTCAACTTCTTATAGTAATTATCTAGAATAACATTAGCATAAGTAGCTTTCAAATAGTAAAATCTGTCATGAGCTGAAATTTGTAGCGTATAAATAAATTAATAATAATAATAATAATAATAATAGTAATAATAATAATAATAATAATAAAAAAGATTAAAAAAAATCCTCCATTAGTTTGCACTTCTCATTTCACAAAAGGGAACGCATACGAAGATGTTCCCTTGACGTTGCATGATATAATATGCCCTTAAAGGTCATCTAATGACGTAATCTCACCCAGTGGCGGTCCAAAGAGATAGCTTGATAAAAGGGGATGATCGGGAGTGTTGGGAATACTAGCTAGAGCAGTATGTTTTCAGTTTTAATATCAATTATCAACATAATCAGTCAGTTGGGATATTTAACGTGCACTTTATGAACCGACTGATTATTTCAGCACAATACTTATAAACTAGCTTAAATCTAGAACAGACACGACCACCAGCACCCGGCTGTTAATTCTAAAGGGTAAACCAACGATAAATGTTTCAGCCATGTCAGGAATCGAACCTGGAACAGTAGACAGATACGTACCGAATGAACTAAGGTATTGTATTTTTGGTCAAAAGAAATCAAATATTTCTCCATTTGTAACATTTAGTTTAATTCTATTCACATGGTGATAGCATCAGTTGTTGAATATCTCTCAAGGGTGTCCTGGAATTTAATGACACCTTTTTCTCTTCATTTAAATAGTTTTTCATCATATTCCGCTGTGGTGATGGCAGATATTCAACAACTGCTGATATCACCAAGTGAAGACAATTAAACTCTGTTTCTACTAGAGCGATATTTTATTGATTTTGGTCTAAAATGTTTCGTTATAAAAACTGCAAAAAAAAAAATCCCTTAAATCACGTTTCCTACATCCCCACCTTAACTGTTACTACCTTCATTGGTGAATACACGGACCAGGGTGTCAATCTAATATTTCCTGGCTTGCCGGTAACTGGTAGGGCAGGGCAGGGTTCAGATCCTGTCCGAGTGAACTTATGATGATTTTTACTGAGTAATTTCCCCACCTCTCCTTACACACATATGTGGTAACCGTCAACCCGATGAGTAGCGCATAAACGACTTATTTTTAGAACATATTTGTTGTTGATGAAATTAAATAATTAATATTTTGTAGGATGAGTCCTGCTCAAGCTGTAGGCCATATTGACTCTGATTTAAAGTATATTACTTCTATTGCAAAGATAACACCTAGAATAATGCAAGTTTTAGTAAGTACCACTCGAATGATGTGCTATAAAAACGCCATAAAAGTTAAATACATACAAAATTACGTTAAAAAAAATAATGTATACGGGTTGCACCCTTCGTAAAGCGATCAATTACTTATTCTTTGTAAATCAGAACACGTCTTAATCCTGCTATACATTCTTCGCCATCCTTTAAAAAAACAAGTCCCATTCTCAGCCTGAGTACGCCTGGAATGTGCATCCACAGGACAGCTTGAATCCATAGGATACTGTATCCTGCAGGGTAGCAGTGGTATTCAACCTATTTTTATTATAAACTTTGTACCTTCAAAGTTGTTAGTGCTTAGTACAAGTTACAGTAGCCCCATGACTTCTTTAGTACTGACAGACAGCTCAAAGCTGACAGCTGATGGCTTTGAAAAGTTACCAGACAAAATTATGTATCCCTATGCCGAACCATATGATCTGCAAAAACATGTGTTTAGCAGCTGTTACTTCTGACAATCAAAATTTAGGTATATACATAAATGTTGACTGTCAGAAGTCAGTTGTGAGCTGTCAGTCAGCACCAAAGAAGCCATGGGGCTACTGTATATATATATATCATTTACATCTAAGATAATGTATTAAATAATAAGTTTTAAATTATATATAAAATGTATGTATAAATAACATTTTACATATCCCCTAAGATGTCTTCGCATACCCCAGGTTGAATACCACTGGCAGGACCTCATCACTTTATTTCAAAAGTATTTTATTTTTTCTAGTCTCAATTATTGAGAGTTGTTTATTCTGTAAAACGTGTTTCACTTTTAAATATGTTTTAAATTGGAGATGGAGATTGGAAGTTATCACTTCCTCCATCCTTACGGCCTTGTGACCACCATTAAACTTCGCACTTGCAATTAGCTTACACATCTAAAGGAGCATGGTTTCTGACTTCATCCTTTTGCAAACTGTCCTTAAAAACCGCAGTTCTTTCTTTGATTTCACGACTCATTTTAAGCAAGTTTCCTTCAGGCCCCTTGCACACTAACTTGAGGGAGGCCACATTTTTATTGTTGTCGGTGGTACTGGTCTAGGGTGGTAAGGATCTTGCTTACCTGCCCCCTGGTGGCCAAGGTATATGCCACAGTGGTAACAACCCCCTCTGTGGAAACAGGTTGTGCCTTGCGCAATCAGGTAAGAACTCTTTGTCTGACTCAGGTAAAAAATTATCATTAGATCCTGAAGGTGAAGTAGTAAGGGATGAAGTCCTTGCTTGAAAAAATAAAAGAAAGAAGAAAGAAACAAGGTTGGGCCAGCCAGAATGAAGGTTTTAAAAAAAACGCTTGAGGTCTTTACAATGGAGGTCATTTTCATCTCTCTTTTTTTTTNATTAAGTGCTTGTTTTTAAGAAAGAGAGATTTCCCTTGAAATATTTTATCTGATGTTTTAGAAAGCATTGCATTAAAAGTGACGCTACTGAATTATCTAGAGTGGTAATAGTCAGGGGTAGCTCATGAAATGGTACATTAGAGAAACACAGGACTTCTTACGTAGCATAAATATTTATATTATGTTAAGCTCTTGAAAAGTAATTTGATATTGTATTTTGCCTCAAGTTTTTTTCCCTTTAAAAACGTTAATATTATAGTATGTTCTAAATCTTCCAAAGAAAATTAGTACCTTCTTATTCTATATCTGAGTGTGGTTTTTAAATTAATAAAAGCTATTGTTTGGGTTAGCCATTGTTTTCTTAAAATTGGACTACCTATGGAAACAAAGTAAGAAGGAACAAGGTATCTGACCACCAAGCTTACACATTTTGAAAAATGAATAAAAGAACAATCATTCGTATTAGAATCAAACATATTACAATTAATAATTTCTGAACAATAATCACTAGTGGGGTATGAATTATCAAAGAAGACTTGAGTTAAGAGTAATTAGACACTCATTTGAATCTAGGAAAAGTGAGAAACTGTTTAAGAAAAAAAACCTTTACTATATCGGCCGGGATTCAAGCCCTTTGCCATCGCCCGCAAACCCGACAAGACGAGACTGACAATTACCGTTGTACACGTGCTAACTAGTGTGAGCTCTTAAAAATTGATGTAACCTAAGAATACATTTCAAAAGCTGTTCTCAACCACTCTCAATACACAGGACTGGGATTCGAATCCCGATCCTCTCCGTCATAAGCTGGCCAGTCTAACACGAGAGTGACGACTTAAACCATTCGGCCACTGAAACAGATGATGACAAGTTGATATATATATGAAATGGAAATCAATATTCCCCCATCTTACCAGCTCTGGTTTAAAATTGTTATGACAAAATACAAGGTTTTTGTAGAGTTAGAGCGTTTTTTATAGTAACATTACGTACATACACTGAACGTTCCACGAGTACTGAGCCGCACAGCTAGGGAAAATGACTAGAATACTGAGATACTCAGTGTAGATTTTAGACGATTCTGTGTATGTATACAGTATGTAGTTCAATCCACGGCCCGCAACCTGTTTTCTTCCGGGCCACCAGTATCAACGGGGTTTTATACAAATAATATAAAAACCTCGATCTGCATCATCTAAGAACTTGCATCCCAAAACAGTTTCAGCCATCTCACAGATCATAAAGATATAATCATAATACTTCTACATTGTATTTGTAGACTAGTTCTAAGTAAATTATAGATACCAGAACTGTTAATTGTTCATTATCATTAATATTATATTTTGCTTGCTATGTTTCTGCATTACGCAGATTGGTCTGTGAGTCATTGAAGGTTGTACCACGTTGTTAGGATATTTGTGTTAGTGCAGCAAGCAGTGGCGGCTCGTCACTCTAGAAGCTGGAGGGCGCAGCCTGTTTAATTGATAAATTATTTCTAAATAATATAATTAAAAGAAGACACAAATTTCGGAATATGTTTTGCTAAATATGTATTTATTTAAACTCAAAAATTAATATCACAAACAACATGGAAAGATAAAAAAGAAACTTCCCCCAAAGAACGTGGATATGTTGTAGAAACTCTGCAGCTGTGTAATGTGCATAAATATATAGGTATGTATGTTTTCACTTTGTTCCATACAAAATTCAGAACATGGTCTACCTAGTGATTTCAATTCTCTTTTTTGATCAAGAGTTAATCTTGCAATATTCGTTGTCTTAAGCGCCTGAATTGAACTATTCATATCAAGCCTAGTTCACAGAGAAGGAAACAACAGAGCCACAGCCCCTAGGTTAAAAATGTTGCACTCCTTTTCGAGGCTTTACTCCTTCAACGTTGGGATC
>CABFVZ010001325.1:19643-46563 GCA_902151445.1 Timema monikensis
CCCCCCCCTCCACCCATCTTCCCATGAACGTGCTGTGAATAGAAGATATGTCGGTGGATTCTCAGTGCGAGGGCTGCGTGCCACATGCCACCCGGACGACAATAGAGGAACGTCGATTGTTCCCGAGAAAGCTCCAGATATTATTTTTTTCTATTAGTCTTTACATTATATGAACTCTTAAACATAGCTTAAAAGTTGAAATTTTCCACTGTAAAAAATTCCAAATATCTACATATTTTGATTAATCACCAAATATCCGGAAAACCAAATGGTGGTATAGTAGAGTAGAATGGATATTTGTAAATCGAGTGATATAATTGAATAATAGTTTGTTGTTTTAACACATGCCACCAAGGTTTGTCAACTAGATATTCCTGGACTTCTACTGACAATGGCAGATATGTAACCGTCTTATGAGGTTGGGACAGTTATTTTGTCCCTAAGAGATGATATGATAGTTATGTGTTGCCAATAAAATTCTTAAACCTAGGCTAGCTTAAGCCTAACTATACAGACAAGAGAAACCTTAGGAACAACTCCCTTTCGAGAAAAAAAACCTATGGTCCCGTCGGATATCGAACCTGAGAATTCTAGTTTAGTAGTCAGAAGGCTAACTAAGAGGCCAGCCTTAATAAGGGTGATTAAAACACAAATAGTATTATCACTTGTATTTTTCCTCCTCCCTGTTTGTTCTCCTACAGTCGGATGACCCCATCCAGTAACGGTATGGACACACTTGGTTTCTGGCGTTTGTGAATTTCTGCTCGACTATTAAAGTGCCTTAAGTTTGGGAGTTTGATCTGCGCTGTCATCAGCCTGCCGGCCATGTTTTTCAGCGACAAGATTAATAATTAAAGATGAAGAAATTAAACCGGAAATTAGCTCACGGCTTGTGTAATTTCTTATTAGTTTTTTTTTTTGCTACTTATTGGTACCGGACACGTTTACAAATAAATAGTACTATGCACCTACTCACGCTCCCTTGCTTAAAAAAGGGCTCAAACCCATGAATATAAATAATATACAATGTTACAGAAACACATTGAAAAATAAATCCTTTCACCAAAGAGCATAACAATCTATTTCCCATACCTCATTTAAAAATGTGCATGTGCGAATATCTAAGAAACTATTGCTTTTATAAAAATACATTTAAAATATTTTTAATTTTTAATAGTAGGTACTACAACTTTGCAATTGTTGAGTTACTTCGTTTCGCAAATAGTTGCGGAGATATGATTAAAATTGTAAGTTTATGTTTGTATAATATGATACCTCAAAGTCATTTTAATAGTAAAATGAGAATATCCACTTTGTAATATTAAATATTACCTGGTTAAAATATCAAAAGTGTTAGAGCCGATTAAAAAAAAATGCTTTTTTGGACTTAGGGGGTCATGAAATGTCGATACCCAACAAAATCTCGAGTTAAGTTTTTGACAATCACAACACTTTCTATACCCGGGGGGTGCGAGAAATTCAACACTTTAAGTAATGTGTGTTCCGAATAAAGATATCAGAATATCGTTAAAGTTGAAAAAAAACATGTCATAGCTACAATGTCTTACTGGGATATAATTATTTCAGAGATGAATATATTTCTTATGATAGAACCCGCTTCAGTGGTGCAGGTGTTAGTTAAGGCGTTAGTTTCGTGTTGAGCTAGACTGCCAAGAACGGGGAGATCCGAGGTTCGAATATCAGTTGGGTGAATTAGGTGTTGTTTTTTATAAATGATTTTCCACTCTACATCCACGCAAATGCAGATCCACTTCCTCTAAATTCAACCTTCACAATTTATATTCCCTCAGCGTAATTTGTACTTGAGCGTATAACCTGAACGGTTAGTAAAATGCGTTGCTAAATAATAATCAAAATAATAAATCTTATAAAATACTATTTAAAAAAAAATATAATTTTATTAAATAGTTTTAACTTTTTAAGAGTGATAACTAAGCGTCTTTAATAACCGATTAGATTACACTAATATAAGAAGAAATGACGTGGCAGGTAAATTTCTAGACGAAAACCTAGAATTTACCTGGAAAGACGTTGGAAAAAACCTAACTATGTGTAATAAAATCTTATGACAGGTATTTTATATTTAAAAAAAGTTTTAGTACTGTAGTTGATTAAAAAGAACGTGTGGATGTCATATGAAAATGAAAAATAACGTAATTTTAAAAACCTATTAATAAATCAGGTATTAAGTATATTTCACAATTTTACACAAAGCTTAAAATAAATTAGCTATCAGAAACTTTTTTTAATTATTATTATATTATTATTATTATTATTATTATTAGCACCACGTCTTACTACCCGTTCGGGTTATACGCATGCTAATATGTAATGGTAGGGTGATTGTGAGATGAAATGGAGGACCTACAGGTTAACGTGGGATCCGAACCACGGTGGCGGCCTGGCTTTTTTTAAATATTTGGTGATAATATTTTTTCTCTCATTTTATCCTTGGTTTTTCAAATAAATTTATTTAACTTACGCGATTATCTTAATTTGTTATTAATAGTATACAGAACTTAAAAAGTTGTAAAAACTGTAAAAATTGTATTAAATGTCACGTCATGGTAAAAGTTCTATTAAAAATAAATAATATAATTTCCGGTATTATTTATCAGCGTTTAATATTCCAACATCCCACTTCAAAAGTAAAATGGTCTAATGAATCACTCTCGCTGGAATGCAAATGACGGGGAGATCGGGGCTCGAATTCCAATCGGGTGTACTGAGATGGTTTTGAAAATGGTTTTATACGCTCACTCCACGTTGATGTGATCACAGTGAGTATGAGGGTGACAGTGAGTATGAGGGTGGGGAACCAGTGTATTTTTTTTATTTTATTAACACCGCGTTTTAATACCCGTTCGGGTTATACACACTTAAGCTAATGTGTAATGGTAGGGTTATTGTGAGATGAAATGTAAGAGCTACAGTTTAATGTGGGATCCGAACCACGGTGGAGGCTTGGCATTCCCCACATTTCCAAGTTGTGATTAATACACGTCTTGTCAGAGGTGAGGGAAGGATTTAGCAATCAGATAAATCTGAAGTTTCAACCACTGGTTTGGTCTACTTTTTTGCATTAAAAATTACTAGTACATCAAGTTAAAGCCTTATTATTTTTGTATTGTAATACTCGTTACTTAAACTATTATTTTAGAACGTTTTCTAAAATGTCTTACCCCATTAGTTTGCCTCATTGAATGCATATAGACTGACGCCTAGTAAAATAAATAAATAAATCGTTTCTTATGGCGTAAATGTCATCAACATACTTTACCGCACCCCCTAAGTCACAACTCGATCGGGTTTATTAGGTTAAGAATCACCATCTCGTGGCTCCACCAATAAAATGTTTATGGCATCTCTTGCCATTGGAAAACAATACTTGGAACACTTTTATAGGGATGGTTCCCCTTCAGTGAGACCCGATAAAAAAAAGGAAGGGGTTGGGGGATGTCCGCCCGGTTTTAAAACGGACACAAGTCTCGATAGGCTATAAAACTTGGGGACTAAGGGAACAAATAAAAGAAAAAGGTGCATTGTGGGATGAGTCTCCTTTATTATAACCGTGAGGACTTCATTGAAATGTAATTTGCATGATGTTAACGATGTGGTACCCGCAGAGAGAATGGTCAAAAACAGAGGTTTTTCAACTGATGTGCGGCGATTGAGAAGACAGCAGGTGTGCCACGGAGTTTGGGAGAAAGTCGAGAATAAACGGAACAAAAAAAACTGTTAAAAGTTAAATATATTAAATTAATTATTATTATTATTTTTATTATTATTAGCACCGTGTCTTACTACCCGTTCGGTTTTCACGCATCTAAGCTAATGTGTAATGGTAGGGTGATTGTGAAATGAAATGAAGGACCTACAGTTTAACGTGGAATCCGAACCACGGTGGAGGCCTGGCATTCCACACATTCACAAGTTGTGATTAATACACGTCTTGTCAGAGGTGAAGGAAGGGTTTGGTAATCAGATAAATCTGTGCCGGGACCGAGGATTGAACCCCAGACCCCAGCATAGAAGTCCAACACCTTCCCCCTAGACCACCAGATCACCAAATCTTTTAAAATCCATGATAAACGTTACATAAACAAAATAGCATATTGCTTAGTACTGTAGCTATTTAAATTTTAAACACAATCTTATTACTCATATATATATTTGCTTAGAAAACTGATGTGTGACTTGACAAGTGTATCGCTTTGTTCAGTATGATGTAGGTAGAAAAATATTGAAAATATGTTGTCTCGGGCATGGGTCGGCAACCTTTTTGGGCCTCGACCGACCACTCTCTTTCCACTAAAATGTGAATACATTTAATCTAAATTGTACCTTTATCATTCCTACCCAACTAGATTAGTTATTATATTACTATAAAGCCACATGGCTGACTCACTCACTGACATTAATGTTCACCCACTTCCAGATGAACTAGAAACTTGAAATTTGGCTAATTTATAGATTCTAGCCTGTAACCGAAGGAAAATTCCAAAAAGTTAAAACATTTAATTTTTAACCCCCGAAAAAAGTTCAAAATGTTGGAGCAACTTTACTTTAAAGTCGGTGCGAATCTTTCTTGTGGCTAAACGATAAGACCTATAAAAAAACTGCTCTGGAATTACATTAGTTTACATCCACTTGAAAAGAAAAGTCACTCGGGGTTTGGGGGCGGAGCCCCCAACGAGCAAAGCGAGTTAATATATATACTACATATGCGTGAAACCCGAATGTTTAATGGGACGCATTAAGAAATTAATAAGATTTTCAAAGCTTGAAGACAACTTTTTATTAAAGAGTAAATGTGCGCTCTTTGAAAAAAATTATTTTCAACACAGGACATAAACTTAGCTTAACTTTATAACAAAAACCAACATCTGTGTCACTGTTGAAAAGAGGTGGGGTCCTAAATTTAATTAAATCATATTATTTTTGCCCGACACTTTAGCCCAGTTTGTAGCATGCCTGTTTACCGAGTTAAGGGTCCCAGGTTCGATTCCCGGCAAGACCACAAAATGAGTCAATGGTGAAATGTGGGCAAATCCTCTCACACTGATAAAATAACGGCCGGGGGATGGGTGTTTTGTCTGTTCTAGACTAAAGTTAGTTTATACTTCTTGTGCTGATATAATCAGTTGGTTCAGATAGTTGTACATTAAATACCTTGAATTAAAAACTGTTTTAGATGGTGCTGAGTATTTAAACCGGTACCAAAACCTCGGTGACGAGATTCTGGCTGAGATAAGATAGTTTAAGGTAGTTTGTATATTTGGTATTCGTTTAAAAAAACATAATTTAGTAAAACATGCCTTTGAAGGAAAGAAGCATCTCCGAGATGGAATGGGGACGCAAAAAAAAAAAAATCAAGTGATTTTGTTTTAAATTTTCGTAGCAAAGAGTTTGTTTGGGCAAATAAACGAACAAATATTTCTCCAGAAGAGTTTAATTATTTTTCTTCACATAATGACATCAACAGTTTTTTAATATCCGTCATGAGCATATTAGCATTTGATGAAACCCTTTTTTTTTTTTAAATAAACTGGGAAAACTACCATCAAATTATAGAATTGATGGTCAGTAATTTATGAGATTACATTGTGAAGAAAATTAAACTCTTATGTTCCTAATATTATAATTTGCAGATTTTTTTAAAATAAAAAAACTGCAAAAATACCACCGTTAAATCGCAACTCCTAGCATCCCACCTTAACAACCAACATCCTCTTGAACCGCCCACCTCCCTCCCGGCCCTTTCCTATACCATTTACCCCACCCGAAGCGACGATACCTCATCTAGCCCCCGCATAAACCAAGCGGTTGGAGAGGGGGAACGTTTTGCCCACGGCCATAAAACTACGCGCGCGTGTGTGTGTGTGTGTGTGCACGCGCTCGCTCGTGAGCTATTCAATATCCTTTATTATTGATTTGTAATCGCGGCAAATGTAAATTAACGTTCTCGTATGTCCCGATCTTAATTGAACAAGTGCGCGCAAAAACCGCCTTAAACGGGCAGAAATGCCCCCCAATCGTCGACGATATTTTTTCTGTTTCGGTAAGGAAGGACATTACAGTCAAACGATTTACATTCCCTTTTATTTTTTAACAAATAATAGTTTTTAAAATCAGCAGTACCAGTGGTTATGTGGATTAAGTTGCCAGCTTCAAGATATGGTGTTGCAGGTAGCGGGGTGGTTGGGTTCGAATCCCGTTCTGGTGTACTGAAAGTTTCTTATTTTTCTAAATAGGTTCCCACTTTCCCCTCAGGAAAATGCAGGTAAATTTATTTTTAACTCTTACCTCCTTAATTGATATTTTATTAATGTGTTTAATGGGTATAGCCCGGATGGGTAGTGAGACTCAGTGAAGTATTCATTGATGTGTGTATGTAATAATTTTTTTTGCAATTTTTATTTAAGTACCAAATCACGAATAATGTCACTCAAAATAATGAGGAAATGAATAAATTAATAAAAATTGTAAAAATTAGATAAACGCCCAGATGAATCAAAGTACACAATAAATAAAAAACCTATGGGCTTTTTTTTTTACTTGCTCGTGACCCCTCGGAAAGAGGAAGTATTACGATTTAAAAAGAATTGAATTCGAGATTTTGGTGGATGTAAAAGTTTCATGAACCCCTGAACTCAAATAATTGGTTTTCACGATACCGTCCGTCTGTCTGTCTGTGTCTATGTATCTGGGGCTAGAGTCTAAAACCATTTTACCGACAGGGCTTAAACTTGGTAGCTGAGGTTTCATAAGGTTCGCCAGAGGAGTTCTTGGGGTTATCTATCCAAACCAAATTGAGGGTAGTTTAATTAAAAGTGAAAAAAGAAAAAATGTGATTTTCCAAAAAATTAAGTTTTAGTGATTTTGATTAAAATTCGTATCTGGACTTTATCTAAAATTAAAAATTATTGGCGATCCTCTTTTTTTTCCCCCACGAAAAACGACTTTGAGGGTACCTACTTTACATTTTTGATCACACCTCAAACTTTAAAATTAATAAATTTATTTTAATAATATTTTTAGGGGTGTGCGAGATCGACTTTTTTGGCTCTAGATGAGATCGGGAACGAGACTCAACCAACGAGACGAGATCGGGAACGAGACTCAACCAACGAGACGAGATCGGGAACGAGACTCAACCAACTAGACGAGATCAGGAACGAGAATTTTAGAATCCCTTACTTCGAGACAAGAACGGGAATTAAAAATGTAAAGCTAATTATTTCTAAATTTGCTAATATTACGCGCCTTAAAACACTGATAATATTTATTTTGTTACATGAATACCGAGGCCCTAATAGAGAAAATTTAAACATATATATATATATATATAGAAAGAGAGAGAGATATAACATTGAAATTTTAAGCAATTTTTACTACTTTTGATATAACTTAGGCCACTTAAATTATAAACATTTATGAAACAAACATATACTAAATCTTAAATCTAGAATAGGTTGGCATATATATAACATGAAAAGCAAGTTTAAAAGTAAATTAAATAAGTAAAAAAAGCCATTCCTGAACGTTTCCCGAAATTTTTGGGATGAGATTATGTTTCCCGACAATCGGGTCAGGAACAGGAAATATTTTTTCCCACGTAAATCCCAAATTTCAGGAATCCCACGCACCCCTACATATATTTTACAAAATTAATATTTTCAAAGTTATTGGCAAATAATAATAATTATTTAAATAGAGCTTTAACGGGAAGGTTTTTTTGTTTCAAGCACCACGTCTTAATACCTGTTCAGATGATATGCCTGTGTACTAATTACACTAATTTGTTACGGATTAGGAAGGTCGAATTTAAAGTATGTGTATCCACATCTGCGTGGAGGTAGAGTGGTAAACCATAGCGGGAAAAACCCTCAGTACGCCCAATTGAAATCGAACCCCCGCCCCACCGATATTTCTCATCTTTGGTAGTTTAGTCTACTGCGATAGTCGCGTCTTAGACCAAGTGGCAACCATTGCGGGCGAATTGGGGAGTTGAAAATGCACAGAATAAATTATAGGTTTTTAAAACAGTGCATTTTAACGATGTACCGTACATTATTTCATTTCACTTCTCTTACCAGATACAAGTTATTGTTTAAATCAGGGGTGTACATGTCGATCTCTCAGCAATTTTTCAATTGACCGTGTAAGTAAACTATATTGTCAGGGAAAGGTATGCTTACCTTGAATTATTATATTATGGTACAGATTATATGATAGTCTCATAATGTAATCCGTCAAAATAAGACATAGCTTTCAGGGTAGACGGAGTGTGCATTTTATTTATTTTATGTATTTTTTTATAAAGATAGGGACATTTGTATTTGGGGAAATGTTGAATTTAAAGAATAAATACAAGATGTAAGGAAAAACAAAATTAAAAGTAGACTGGAGAAAGAAGGGGTAATCACGAGACCTTTGATATATGTAAAAAGTCGATCGGGAGCGTAAAAGGTTGCATACTCCTGGTTTAGATAAAGGAGTGAGAAAGACTGTTCAGTGCACCGTTCCCTTTATTTCAGTTTATTTCTGGATATTTTCACACATCACTAATTCTCTTTGAAGTGCAAACGTTTACAGAATATCTGCGCCTTGCCATCGCTTCAGTTATCAACCGTGCGCTAATTGGTGTGTTGCGGGTTGCGTGTCTACGACCCAAGGGCGCTTACAAGCTGACCCATTAGATTGGTAGGAGAGAGACCGATAGACAACAGTTAACGCCGGGCTACAAACAGATAAGCAGGATTAAATGAGACAATGTACATGATTAGGCTCTTTAAAACCAGTCACCCGCTTCTGTGGCCCCTTGGTCTAACGCGATACTATCCCAGTAGACTGTCGATGATATGGAGATCGGGGTTCGAATCTCAGTTGGGTGTACGGAAGGTTTTTTCCGATATTGTTTTTCACTCTACTTGTAAACAAATTCGGGTACACTTTGACCAAATATATCCTTACTCATCCCTAAAACCATTAGTGTAATTAGTGCATAATATAATAACCCGAACGGGTAGTAAGACGCGGTGTTACGAGAAAAAAATATAGATAACGTATTTCTTTACTAGAATGAGAGACTCTTCGTAATATTTTTACTAAACTGGCGATAATATATTATTAATATTATTACTAGAGTTGGGTCAAAATTTATGATTTTACGAATCCTAAGCTTGAATACAAATTTTGGGGAAAATTATGAATTTAGGAAACTATATTAATAACAGATTACAAAAGTATGATAGCAACTAAATAATTGCAATTTATGCGTAAATACATTCTTTATAACGTTCATACATTCAGAAGTGTTAAAACAATGCTCTGGATTCTGGTTGCTAAGTTTAAAGTTATTTTATTTTTGAATCAAATTTTTTCGAGTCTTCGAATCTCCAATTTTCTTAAAAATATGAAAGATTCAAGGCTCTTGTCCTTAATTATTAACATAGATTTATTTTTAAGGAAGAAGGGAAGGGAACGAAAATTAATGCCTGTTTATTTGCATTTTTTATAATAAATTATATTTTTGGCCAAAATAATTAAAATTTTGCTTAAGCAGATATTTTTAATTTAATTTTCTATTATAGTAATATCAAAATCATTTGGATATCTGTCAAGGTTGTCCTGAAATTTAATAAAAACTTTCTCATTTAAAATGCTTACATCATCAAAAGCCGCTATGCTCTTGATAGATATTCAAGAACAGTTAAACTAACTATATGTACTCTAAAAATTATTATTTTTAAGGAAATATAAATAATTATTTGTCGTAAAACACTCAACAGTTACCCATTTTGAAGGAATCATTAGCTCTATTTTTTAGACTATTTAAAGTTTAAAAAAGTCATCAATAAACTACTTTTAAGAATTTAAAAAATAAAGCATACATTTTTTTGTCATTTAAACCCTCCCAAGATAACCATTTTAAACAAAATTGTTGGATCCATTTTTTGAAAATAATTGGCATTTAAAATTCATTCATAAGTAAACTAAGGGCTAGGTTAAAATAAAATAAAAGTCCTGAGATAAAGTCATATAACATATATATATATATATATATATATATATCTTTGAACAAAATTCATCAAACCGCTTCGGAACTAGGCCCAGAGACAGATGGATAGAGAGACAGACAGACATACATGAGGACATACATAAATTGTAAAGTACACTTTTTTGTAAACAAATAAAATATAAATGTTAATCTTGCTCTCGAGGTCAAAAATATCCACAATAGTTACAATACTTTTTCATTATACGAGAAAGTATAAATGGAACATTTCACATTTTGTTTCAACAAAGGGAAAACCAGTTCACCACCCTAACACCAAATGTTTATTTTTAATGTTTTGTTCCCACTATTTGAAAACTATTTCAGATGTATATTTTGTAGCTTTAATAGTCCTACTGTATTTCCAATTATATGTTTTATCGTATCTCAAAGAGTTGAGGAGAAATGCCAAAAATATGTATCAAAATAGTGGATATTTTCCTAAATAATGTAAAATGATTTCCCCGAGAAAATCAGAAACGCCAGTTTATTTGAAATTTTAATACATGCTTAGATAGAATTTTTATCAAAATTGTTGTAACCAATTCCAAGAAAATTGATTTTTTCTATCCTTTTAGCCCTTAATTTTATGCTTAAATCGAGCGTTAAAAAAAACTCTGGGAATCCTCAGTTTTAGCCCAATTGGTAAAATGGTTTAGGCCCCAAGGTCGATGAACACACATTTAATACCAAGTGGATTTTGAGTGTATATTAGCGTGGGTTGTCTTGCATCATCGTAGGTTAAAAGGTGGAGTAATAGAGTGCTCAGTACCACACTATCGGTACAATAAGCATTCCCAAACCCTTCCTTCACCTCTGACAAGACATCTTGTGAATATGGGGAATGCCAGGCCTCCACCGTGGTTCGGATTCCACGTTAAACTGTAGGTCCTTCATTTCATCTCACAATCACCCTACCATTACACATTAGCGTAAGTGCGTATAACCCGAACGGGTAGTAAGACGCGGTGCTAATAATAATAATGATGATGATAATAATAATAATAATAATAATAATACAAATAATAATCATCATCCATTAACGTTCTTGCATACCACCCAAACAGTACTTCGAGAACCACTTACGTGTTCAGGGGGCATGAAAAAACGACATTTCTATTAATAACTAATCCAATATTTTGACAATCACAATACTCTCTTTCTTCTAAAAGTAGCTAGAAAGTAAAAATATGTTATACAGTCCTTTTATTTGTTAAAAAAATATTTTTTTCAAACATTACGTCTTACTACACGTTCGAATTAAACGCTTCTGTACCAATTAAGATAATGGTTTTTAAAGATTAGGAAGGTTACATTTAGGGGAATTGTACTTGCATTTTCGTAAAAGTAGATTGAAAAGTTATTTTAGAAAATACCTTAAATACACCCAACCGAGATTCAAACCTTGATATCCCCATCATTGGCAATCTAGTCCAGTGCAAGAGAAGCGCCTTAAACCATGCGGCCAAAGAAGCTGGTTTCAAAATATTAAAAATTGTGTAAACAGCATTCACTATTTCATGGTGATGTCTGCAATCATTTTGAGTGTGCTAGTACTCCCCTAAAAATATTAATCAATCTTAATTAGTTTTAGCATGCAGATGTATTTGTTGTCGCACTCTGATTTCGGTGGTATTTATATTTTTTTACTATTTTTATACGATGGATTTAAAAGATCGCAAATCCATTTTAACGTTTTTTTTATGTTAACATGTTTTCCAATTTTATAAATATCAAGAACCTACAGTTTTTTTTTTTTTTTGCTAAATAATGTTTTGCTCACACATATAAAGAATTTACACATATTACTTTCGGAAACTCGTTAATTAATCATACAGATAAGGTGGTTTTGGATAGGTGTATGCATTATTTTTAACATATTAATACACTGCAGATATATTTTGTAGGTTTGAAACACCTTTGAAATTTTAATATTCCTTAATTCTTTCCAGACATTCCGGAGAATGAATATGCAATTTTCAATTATTTAGATGCAAAAATTAAGATTAAAATAGTATATTTTGTACTTAACCCTAGAAGCACATTGTGGGGTCGTCGGTGACCCGGCTCACTATACTAAGCAAGTTTGTACATTCGCTAAACAAGCTAAAGCATTGCTGCTTTGTATTCTTTAATTGCTCTCGTAGAGGTCAAAGTAAAAGGAATCAGTTTTTTTTAGCTTATTTTGAGCAATTGGGTCGCATATGACCCCATGGCCTGCTTTGTGCTATGGAAATAGCAATGTTAACATTATGACATTTTATTTTCTGATAAGTATTTAGTTGTGTATAATTGTTTTAAAATTGTTTACAATGTATTTTTTTATTTTTTTATTCAAATTTGGTCATGGCTTAAACAAGTAAAAGACTGACAGTGGAAGAAATATCTTCTAAACCCTGTCAATTCTAACAAAATACGTTTTAAAACTGACAGAGACTTTACAAGGTACATACAGAAATGTGATGGTGAACAACTGGTTCATATCCTGTGAAATTTCTCAAGTTAATTTGACCATCATAGGCACTATAAGAAAAAAATAAAGCTTAGGCCTACTTTCGCCTCAAATGGTTCAGACCAGAGGGAAGCTAGGTTAGCTCATCGTAATTTGTTTTTGATGAAAACTATACAATGGTGTAATTTGTTCATAAAAGAAATAAAGCAGTGCTCCTACTGTTAACTATACATTTCCAGGCCAATGTTGACGAAGAAACCAGCACACCGAAAATAATTTGTTTTTATAACCGTACAAAGGGCAGAGTGGACACATTTTATCAAATCGATAACTCAAAAAACAACTGTCAGAAATATTTGTAGTTGGCCACTAAGAGTATTGCATGGCATTATAGATGTAACTGGTGTGAACACTTTGGTAATTTACTGTCTGAACAATGTATCACCCGCCTCGGTGGCGTGGTTGGCTAACGCGTTTGTCGTGTTGAGCTCGACTGCTGAGGACGGGGAGATCGAGGTCGAATCTCGGTTGGGTGAACTGGGGGTGGTTTTTCCTAAATGGTTTTCCACTCTCCCTCCACGAAAATGCGGGTTCACTTCCTCTAACTAAACCTTCCCAATTCCTAATCCATTAGTGTAATTAGTACTTAAAGCGTATAACCCGAACGGGTAGTAAGATGCGGTGCTAAATATTATTATTATTATTATTAACAATGTATCATCCAAAAAGCCTGATAGAATAAAGTTCTTGATAGGAGAGCACATTAAGACGAGGCTTACAATATGCACTGCGTATCACTTGGGAATTTGTAGTAATGGTTAAGATTATATAAAATGACAGCAATATTATAATATAATGTAAAAATATAATATCTTAAAGATTTATATTGTTTGTTTTGAATAGTCATGACTAAACTACTTATTTCAAGTTTACAATGACTTTTTTGACATTAATAAACCCTATTTAATAATGTGTTGTATACCCCACGGTGGGCTTCAAGCTACGATAATGACATGGTGTGTTTACTAAAAAACTTAAAAAACGTGATCTCTAAGATTAATCTTAAAAATTTAATATTAGGAATCGTTGTAGAGTAATACTTTAAACTTTTATGGACGAGTATTTATTACTATACTACATATCATCGTAAACATATTTGAAAGCTCTAGTACCTTTTTAATACTCTCCTAACTTCTTCCGGATTGTTCCTTGTAAGTTCCTTGACCACCCATGTTTTACAGGTACATATTTTTCCTACTTATTAATTTAGGGTATTAATTAATGTGCTCTTTCTGAACCGACCAGGTGCATATTAACAGTGACTTTGTTAAATAATAGGTTGTTTTTAGGAATGTTCAGCCCGCTCGGGATATATAGTAGCTCGAAAGTTCATTTCCGCCTTTACAAGAGTATGCCAACTATCCCCATCTTGGGCTAGTTTTATCCAGTCCACCTCATTACACTTTATCCTCTCCTGGGCTAGTTCTAACCATTCCACCTCATTACACTATCCTTATTTTGAGCTAGTTATAACCATTCCACCTCGTTACACTTTATCCGTAACTTGAACTAGTTCTAACCAATCCACCTCATTAAACTTTATCCGTATCTTGAGCTAGTTCTAACCAATCCACCTCATTACACGTTATCCCTATATTATTAAATGTAATATATTTGCGTCCATCATACGCAATGGTACAACTGTCATCGTATTAATGGCAGCTTAAAGCCCTCCCGAGTCGAAGGTGGCTGCGATATCTGATAGCTAGTGATCTTAGTTAATCACACATATGTAGCCGACGATTTACACACGTCCATCACAGACCCTGTCTTAAAATATGGGTGAATAATGGATACGGGACGATTCCTGGATAGCTCAGTGATTCGAGCATTGGCGAACTAAGACAAAGGTCCCGGTTTCGATTCCCGCGTCCAGGTGTCATTTTTCAATTTTCAGAATATGAGATTTGGATGCAACTATAACCATAATATTATCGAATATAATAGCTTTGATATTTAATCCATCATATGTTGTAGTAGCTGAGATACAACAGAGGCCATTAAAGTTAAAAACACCTGCTCCAGTGGTCACATGGTCTAAGGAGCTACTCTTGCAATAGACTAGACTGCCAAAGAAGGTGAGATCGGGGGGTTCGATTCAGTTTTGGGGCACTGATAGCGATCTTCAATATGGTTTTCCACTCTCCCTCCAAGAAAATGCGGTTTCCACCTCCTCTAAAATAAGCTTTACTAATCCCTAACACATTAACGTAATTAGTGCATAGGCGCATAACCTGAAAACACAGTGACAAAGTGAAGACAAAGTGCTAAAATTAGTCACAAACACAAATATAGACATAATACTAGTGAAAGAAAATTTAAAAAATACAAATATCAATATAAGGAAATTAATAGGACATGACTCCCTAAGAGGGAGAAACAATGAGTTAAAAATCAAACGGGGAATAAAATATATAAAAGATAAAAACATATATTTGTCCCTCTTTTTTCCATGACCTACCTTATTTTGTTTAAACTATTTAGTATCGTATTTTTGTTTCGTTTAGTAAAAATGTTAGAGACCAGTGATTTAATCCAGTAAATTATTACTTCGTACAAGGTGTTTTAATAAAAGGAAATGTATTTCACCAGCAAACAGCAAGAGCGGGCACGTCACACACATAAGTCTGGGAGATCTCATTCTCACATCAATAAACAGTCACCCGCCTCGGTGGCGTAGTTGGCTAACATGCTAGCCATGTTGAGCTCGACTGCCGAGGACGGGGAGATCGAGGGTCGAATCTCGGTCGGGTGAACTGTGGGGGTTGGGGGTGTCCTAAATGGTCTTCCACTCTCCCTCCACACAAATGCGTGTTCACTTCCTCTAATTCAACCTTCCCAATTCCTCATCCATTAGCGTAATTAGTACTTAAAGCGTATAAACCGAACAGGTAGTAAGACGTGGTGCTAATATTATTATTATTATTATTCTAATCTCGGTCGGGTGTACTGGGGGGGGGGGTCCTAAATGGTTTTCCACTCTCCCTCCACGCAAATGCGGGTTCACTTCCTCTAGATTCAATATTCCCATTGTTTCTCATGCTAAGAGTCCCGGGTTAGATTCCTGTTACGGCCGAAAAATGCATCATTGATGAAATGTGGGTTTACCCTTTCACATTGGTGAATTAACGACCGGGGGATGGGTGTTGTGTCTGTTTTAGATTTAAGTTAGTTTATAAGTAGAGGTCTAATTTTCCAAGGAAGGTCTGATAGCTATAAAATTAATAAGTCTACTATCATGAATTCATACAAGTCTTATGATCTTTAGCTGTCACTATTAATATTTTATTATCAATACCTAGAGTAACCCACTTTGGTGGTAGAATATAGTCTAACCTCTAAGGAGTCACTCTCGCAATAGACTGGACTACCAATGACAGGGAGATCGGGGTTTGAATCCTACGAGTGTAGTGAATGTGTTTTTAACAACCTAAGTCAAGTTTCCTTTACCGCAAACGCGGGTACACTATCACTAAGTTCATAATGCACACGCGTATAGTCCAAATGAGTTATGAGGTAGGTAGCTATATATATATATATATATCGATAGAGGGAGAGAGAGAGGTTGGAGAGAGCGAATATAAAGTTATCAATTTACATAGCAAAAAAAAATTGTATTTCAAAAAATGTCTTATAAAACTTTGACTAAAACTACAGAGGTAGATTACAGGTATTTATAAACCAAGAAGAAGCCTTATATTTTAATTGGAATAGAGTATACATAAACAGGAGGTGGGGGGAGGTGGGGTAAGGAGGGTGGAGTAGAGTAAAGTAGAACAAACTCACCTTCCAATGAAACACACTGCCTCCAGACAAACATTCTTCGACGTTTGAGATCAAACGAGTTGCGAAAAGTTCCGTTTTCAGCCCAAACAACTCATTAGAGTAAAATAAAAAAAAAATCAACTTGTTTCCGGAGATATTTCTTGAGCGTTGCACAAAGTATCTGGAAGTTTCTGGCAGACTGGTTTAAAGTAAACCCCTCGTTAGCTTGATCCCACCATGGAGAAATCTTATAATCTTTTTAATTGTAGGGGGAATAAAAAAAGTTCAGACGAAAATTATTGAGAGTAACGAAAACTTTGTGATGAAGATATTAGAACATTTTGTCGTATAACATTTTAGTAATAAATTGTTCTCCTCACAATTGCCTCAAAAAGAGTTTATCAAAATATATATATGTAATATTATATATAAAATAAAAATATAAATTTCTATAAGATAACTGTATTTCTAGAAACATTAACAATTCATAAAAGCTATTTATTATATAGCAATTCATTAAAGTTGTTTAGTATATTATCTTCAAACTGTAACAAATTGCATAAACACATCTTCTAAATTGGCAATAAATTCATAACAATATATATATTACGAGCAGCACTTCACCTCATACACAGTCTAATCTTGTAAATATTTAAAGTATAAACTCATTAAGACCACATTAATTTTTGTTTGACACGTCTTCCAATACAATTCACAAGGAAGTAATTATATAATGTAAGCACGAAAGTTAGTAATTAGGGTGTATTTAATATGTATTTATGTGAGATAATATTTTCTTTTTCGATGAATAAAGTTTGTCGAACACTGGTTGAAATAGGAATCTAAAAATAAAAATTAAAAAGAATGTGTAATCTGTATGGAATAATGAATATTTGCAACATTTTCAGCTAATATTGAATAGGACTGGATGAGGAATGTAGAATCTATCGGAAATTTACACAAACTTGTTCGAAGTGAGAAAGAGAAAACATTTAGTATAATAACATCCTTCGTACACCTATCCAGGGTTCGAACCCTGATCCCATCCACACTCCCAGCAAACTAGATGATCTTGACGTTTATTACGCGATCCCACCGATCAGAGTGTCATATTGATAATGTGTTTGTTTAGCAATATTACAGATATAGTTTTATAGATCCATTTTACTTGTTCTTATTTGAATCATTTGTATTTTATGACGTATATTTTAGAATTAAATGGAACCATAAAAGCCCAACATTAATTTTTGTTAATAACAATAGTAATTCGTAAACTATTTTTCATAAAAGAATAGCTTAGATTTTTTTCAATTGGAGATTTAACATCCACTTTCCAAACACAGATATTATATAAGCACACGACTAACAAACTAGCTTAACAAATAACTTTATACCTAATACCAAACACCCAACCTTAAAACCTAGATAATAATTGTATAAAAGAGCTAACTCGAAGGAAAATTGTCTAGCCTATATAATCGTCACAACCAACCGGACCCAAACTAAGGTCCCCTAGACTTGTCGCAAACCACTATGACCACTTGGCTATGGGGAAAAATCAAGCTAAATAACCTTTCCTGACCCTACCATAGAATTCAAGCTAGGGTAATTACAAGCTACGATTCAGTATATATTGTATTCATTTGTTTTCTGCCCAACTAGTTATCAAAAAGGAGAAAATATCAACTACAAATCCAAGGAGAAATTATAAAAGAAATCTTCAAATTAAAACCCCGAGAGAAATCTTAAGAGTCAATTAATAATAAGGACTTAGAGGAAGCGATTTTTATACAATTTTTACTAAATAAACATTTGTAAACATTAGGGTGATGGGAAAAAGTACGCCATGAAAAAAAGGTTCGTTTTACTTTCTATGCGGAATAAATATGTAGAGTTAATGAAATCCACCCACTCTCATATGGGTCAATTTCAATATTTATTTTAAAACAAAAATGGTTTTAGCAACCAATACTGAAGATATTTCATAAGTTTTTTTAAAATGCGTATTAAAAATGTTTAAATGAAATATTTGAAATATTTGAAAAAGTTTGATACGTGTAATATTATTTTGTGTAAGCTAATATCAGTTCATTCAGTTGAATTTGGATAAAATTGTATAATATATATTATATTTAATCTTACCTGGACAGGTATTAATTCGAACAATACACAAGTCTAACCATGCACAAATACATTTTTCAAAACGTATTAATGTAAAATATATAATATTATTTTGTAATTCAGACTTTTACATTAATTTATTTGATCAAACATGATATGAGCCATTTTTAAGAAAATAAATTATGTGCCCGTTGATTTAGTAAAGATAACATTATTTTTGATGGACATTTAATATAAACTAGAGAGATGTTAAGACTTATTTATAGATACAAAGTATAAATAAAATAGGCTGAAATGTTAGTTATTTTGTCTTTCTGTTTTTTTCCACGATTACTGGGGAAATGGGTTGGACCAATTTTAATTAAATTTGACAGGGATAATCTTTGAAAGTTAGGCAGTGAAATTTTAAAACTGTAGTAACGATAATAACTGTTTAATTCTTACCATTTTTTGAATGGAGGAAGCGAGTTCTACTAATTAGAGAACTACTGGTATTTACATACATCCTTTTCACATTCGCACACACATATTATACACGTAAAAAAAAAAAGGTGTGCACACACGACCCCTGTTCATGGTAGAAAGGATGATATGAAAGGCCTTTTTCCTGTCAGAATGTTACTTTCTGGTAGGATTTTGGTAGTAAAAAATACCTTTCAGATGTTCCCTCTTGCAATTAACAGGCTATATGTATGTATGTGTGTGTGTATGTATGTTCGTTTCCCTCTCCCTTATATATATATATATATATATATATTTTCAAAAAGTTATTTTTTATGTTTGAATTTATCTCTGTGTGTAATATTATATATATAATATTATATATTATATAATATAATATATAATATTACACACAGAGATAAATTCAAACATCAAAAATAACTTTTTGAAATCAAGGCTACATAAATAAATGGTACGGAACTCCACACGGACTTTCTCGCTCTATTGTTTGAAAATTGAGATATTTACTCAAAACTCGTAATATATGTGAAAACGAAATAATATACAATAGTAAACCCAAGCGTAAATTGCACTATACTTATTTAAAACTTTTTTTGAGTCCCGGTTTTAAATTTTATTTTTAAAGAATTAATGTCCTCATTTGTGTGTTTGAACCGATAAAAAAAAAATCAATATTGGGTCCCCAAGGGTCAACACTTCGTATTAAAACTTCGACTTCCTGTTAAAATTTTCGACATTTTATTAGGTGTTGCAAATCTTCATGCCATCGCATTGTTATTAAATTCCTCATTTATAAATTTTGACTAATAAAAAATATAAATATTGTCTATTGAGACTAAAATGGAGATAGATCATTGTTGTACAAACATTTCTCCTAATAGGTTTAAGAAAAAACAACATTAACTTTTAGAAACTTACTTAAATTTAATTACTCTGTGCCTGTGGCATTGGAGAATTATTGAGCTAAAAATTAAGTAGTATCTCTTTAGAACTAAAGCTCACAAAATTGTATTAATTAATTTGCCAATATCTCAGAAACTGTTGGATTTATAAAAATATATTTCATATAAAAGTTTTTTTTATTTTTAATAGTAATACAATTTGGCAATAATAAATTATTTACTATCTCAAACAGTTGTGGATATACGGATATTTCAGCTTCTGTAAGGTAACCTAAAAGCCATTTTCATGGAGAAATGAAAATAGACAGTTTATTTATAATCTTAACGCCTAGATACAAATTTTAATTAAAATCGTTAGAGCCGATTTTGGGAAAATCAACTTTTTCTCTTTTTGCCCTTCAGTAAACTACCCTTAATTTTAGGGTTAGATATCCCATTCCAAAAACCCCTCGGGGCAACCCTATTAAAACCTTAAATACCAAGTTTTAGCTTGATCGGTAAAATGGTTAAGGTTCTAGTTGGAGATACACGCAGACGGAAATTTAAAAAACACTTTTTCGGATTCAGGAGGTCATGAAATGTCGAGATTCATCAACATCTCGAGTTCGATTTTTTTTTATCGTTATACTCTCTCTACCTGTAAGATAGCGAGAAAGTAAAAAGTACAACACCGTTAAACCGTAAAACCTAGAGACATATTATTTTTTTAAATATGCCTACCATATTACAAAGCCTAATTTATACCTCGCACAAACGAGAAAGTTAAATTGGAACGTGTGTTCTAGCCAACCATCACTTTAAAGTTTATTGTATCGCACATTTCAATTACAAAAAAGAGTAAAAGGCAAAGGCAGAGAGAGAGTCGCAAATATTTCACATAGCTTGGTTGTTACATCTGTCAAATTAAAATGCAAACAACCCGAGACGGCTGCGAATGAAGCGTGAAGCTTGATTCGCTGGATGCATGTATTATTCATAAATACCGCAGCCAAAAAGATTTGGGCCTACACTTTTCCCCATTGTATTTATTCTTTTGTTTCAGTGTAGGAGGGAAAAACCATTCTAAAATTTTATCTAGTAGTTTTATTTTAATCACGTCTTGTTACCCTCAAAATATGACTATGTAACATTTATACGCATGTGTTAGGATGAGGAAGGTTGGATTTAGAAAGGAAGTGTTACCAGCATTGGCGTTGGAGAGAAATGAGAGTGGGAAAAAACCATTTAGGAAATACCATCTTCAGTACATCCGACAAGGATCGAACAATTATCTTCCCGTTAATGTCAGTATAGTATATTTTGAGAGTAGAGCCTTAAACAACGCGTCCACTTAAGCGGGTAATTTAAACTATTACAAAATTGTTTTCTAAAAACTTATTTTTTGCACTTTGTTAAATAAATTTAAGTGTATAGGTAAGCTTTTTGGATAATCATTGTTACCACTTTCAAGAAAAGCTTGCAAAATGTTTCATTGAATGAGGAATTTTGGGGAAGTAAAAATCTGTTGACTTTAGAGAAAGTGTACCCGAATTTGAGTAGAGGTAGAGTGGAAAACCACTTAGGAAAAATCCCCTTCAGTACACCCGACCGGAATTCGAACTCTTGTCCTCATCAGCCTAGTTTATTGCGAGAGGGATGCCTTAGAACATGCGGCCACCGAAACTCGTTTGTCTGGTTTGCATTATATACGATAATAGGATTTTAAAAATTTATTTTTTTATAAATAGTTTAGAACTTTCCTGAAAATAGTGGGTGGGGGAGTGGGGCAGGGGGGAGGGGAATCATGAAATATAAATTACACCCCGACATCCTGGGTCAAACTAAAGCACGCTAAGCTTCACCTAACTCATCGACTTTTCACTTTGTAGAACTAAAAGAAAAAGTCGGGTAGTTATTAAAATGAGTCTACTACCATGTTAATTAAATTTATTAAAAAAGTATGAATTCGAATTTATGAAAGAGAGAAAGTAGGACGCGGCTTGTTTCACATTTAAAATATGAAATGATTAGATACACAAAAACATACCAATTAAAAGTTAGCTCTACCACGGTGTCAGATAAAATTCAAATCAAGTTTAACTATATATATATACATATATATACAAAAATAAGTTATAAGGCAATTGAAATGGCACTATATAAAATGTGCGTGTATGCGAAAAAGGGGTCAACGCGAACAAATACACTTTTTGAAATAAAATATTATTAAAGCAAAACGACCCTATGTTAAAGAGTTGGAACCTATTGCATCCTCCACCGTAAGTCATACTGAATTTAATATTATCTGATTGGGGTTTAAAGCCGCATTGTGATTAGGGTTATTAGCGTAATATTATCTGACGATTTCTACCAAATTATCGGGCGAAATGTGATGTAATTTGCTTGTATTTGAGTTAACGAATTACATACAATATTTAAAAATAAAACTATCTGCATATGAAAACGATCTATTTGAAATGGTGTTAACAATAAGGATGAAATTATATATTCTTTTGTATTAAACAAAAATTGAGTCATTTAGAGTTTTTTTATAACCTTAGCGACCATATTAAAAATAATGTAGACATGAATAATGAGCAAGTGAACTGCTTGTCTAAAGATTTATTGACTCATTCTTCATATCACAATATGAGTGGAAGGGGATTAACCTCCTCCAATTCAGAGTGAGGCGCCTGCTGGATATATTATTATTATTATTATTATTATTATTATTATTATTATTATTAGCACCGCGTCTTACTACCCGTTCGGGTAATACGCACTTAAGCTAATGTGTAATGGTAGGGTGATAGTGAGATGAAATGAAGGACCTACAGTTTAACGTGGGATCCGGAACACGGTGGAGGCCTGACATTCCACACATTCACAAGTTGTGATTAACACACCTCTTGTCAAAGGTGAAGGAAGGGTTTGGTAATCAGATAATTCTGTGCCGTCACCGAGGATTGAACCCCGGGCCCTCAGCATAGAAGTCCGACATCTTACTCCTAAACCACCAAGTCACCCCTGCTGGATATAGGAGGAGGGCTACTGTTCCGTGGGCCATCCCGTATAAATTAGTACGGTCTAATGTCGATGGGATATTTATCAATTCAAACAATCAATTATAAGTTAATTGAAAGGGGAATTGAAATTAAATGCACTTTTGGATAGAACTAACTCAAGATAGAGGGTGTAATGAGATGGTATGTCTATGTTCGATGACAAAGGGAATGAATCTGTCGTAAGATAGAACACCTAAACTAAAAAGTATAATGAAAAGAAAGAATTGTCTTTCACCCGCGTCACCTGTTCGGGCTATGTGCATGTACCGTAAATTAATTCCTCTTATTGAGTAAGGATGTGGAAAGTAGGGTTTTAACGCACTCATATCCCATTTACAGGAGAGGGTGAGGGGGGGAATATCCTCAGTAATCACGGCCGAGAAACGTACCTTAATATACCTATAGTATTTAAAACCAAAACAACAACAACAAAAACTCGAAACGTTTTCTGATGACATGAATAAGTAAATACATCGCGGCATTTAATTTATGTTGTATGGATATTATTTACTTCTAGAAATGGCTTCGAACGTTTTTTCACAAATACACACACACACACACACACAAACAAATACACTTTAATTTTCCTAAAATACAAACGCGGTTTAAATCAGAAGCACGTAGAGCTTGAAAAGATAAATATTAACAGACTCGGTGTTGTTTTTGTTCAGTGAACAGCTTCGTATAAAAGGTGAGTGTGTGAAACGGGGTGTAGTGGGGGAGGGGAGGACTCGGAGTTGATGTGTGTGTGTGTGTGTGTGTGGGGTCGTGTGTGTAAGTGAGGGGGTGGGAGAATAGGGGGATAGGAGCAAAATAAAATAAAAACATACACAAGAGCTCATCCTAGAGGCAAGCTTATGCTTGACGAAGAACGATAACATTTTGTATTTATTGACCAGCCCCTGGGTTATATTCATATATTCATATGGAGCTGTATAAAAAAACATTGCAATGATTATAGAAGTCGAGGTATGAGGCTTATGACGCTGAATAAGGTTTCCCACTAGCTTTCTAATACAAAAATCCTCCGTGTTTTCCAAAAGGAATTTCTATTTTTCCAGATATTTAAATAGTAGTAAATACAAAGAAACATGTTTCCTGGAAATTTACCTAAAGGGTACTTTACATGAACGGATGTTTCCAATTTTGGTCATACCCATATCTCTTAAATATTTTGAAAAGTTAAATGACTCAAATTCAAAAATACAATAATACTCAAACACCAATAATTGTTTTTTCGTGAATGCCGCTTTTAAACTTAGTTAAAATTGGTACTAATTTGATAGTTATCGCGGAAAAAATATCCGGATAGAGTGAAAATCATTTTGCCAAATGGTCTAATTAAAACAAAGCCTAACTACGCTCGCTTAAACTATAATATTGTATCAACAATATTACCCAATGTACAAAATTAAAGATGATAAACTATATGAGTTTACCTATGAATTATGAATTTATTAAAAAATACTTTTGTAAATGTCAATCAAATTCTAGCCTATTCGCACTCAATATTTTGACGTGTTTCTTTGTTGATTCCAGGTAGAATAAATATTAGATCCAACTCAAAATGTAATCCTTTTCATTTATATTTATCTCGCTTTAATCAAATTAAAAGCCTTTTTTTTTCGTTTACAGGGCAAAAAAATATTAAATAAACCCAGTGACAATAATTTAACCCGCATGTAAGCAAAAAAAAGTATTGGAGAAAATCCCTCTGTGAAATTTCTATCGAGATATAAAAATAGTCCTTGAAGAGAGAAACGACTGAATTACCTTTACACCCACCATGGCAACCAACAACCCACCCACGCGTATTTATTTGCTAAAATAGGTTTTCTCGATTTAATCTACCCTCCCTCGTCCTATTTTAAGAATTGTACCTTTTACATTTTCTTGAATGATAAACTTTCCAGTACGGTAATTCTACCGAATTACGTGAACTTGTCAATAAGTTTTTTTCATGAAATATAATATACACTAAGCTATTTCAACCATATAATCTTAAGAAGTCAAAGGTGATGGGGATTAAAATAAATTATGATCTATTGAAAATCAAAATTGAAAACCAGGAGTTGGAAAGCATAGAGCAGTTTAAAGTACCTGGCAATTCTAAATACAAAGGATACCTACCTAAAACACCATAGAAATTAGATCGATGATCGCCATGGTCAAGGCAGATTTCAACCAGAAGACGTTACCGATGATCAACAAATTGAGTTTGGAACCGAAGAAGAAACTGATGAGATACTACATTTGAAGGATCACGCTGTATGGAGGATAAACTTTTGACTCCTGTGAAAATGGAAAAGAAATACTTAGAGAGCTTTGAAATATGGTGCTGGAGAAGACTTGAGAAGATCAGGTGGACAGATAGGGTGACAAATGAAGTCCTAAGAAGAGTTCTGAAAAGATAACAATTTTATATTCGATTCTCCGGTACAAAGCAAACTGAATCAGACACATCCTTAGCAGGAACTGTATTCTTCACGACTTCATAGAAGGAAAGGTTGGGGGTAAGACTATCTTTAGAAGAATGAGGATTCAAATACTGAATGGCTTGAAGGGAAGAACATTCTGAGAGCTCAAAGAGGAGGCAGAGAGGACAGAGCGTATTAGTGATCTAAGTTTACTGACAAAAGGAATGAGCTTGTCATACGACAGGGCAACTAATTAAAATAAATAGTCTTAAGAAAAAGAATAAGAAGTGTATTTTTTTAGAGCAAGTGAACCCTTTTTAAAAACATTCTAAAAAATGTAGTAAGGAGCATATGTATTTGTAATGATGGAAAGGATTTAATTTAATTTGTTACACTTTAAACCAGTTTCAAGAAATCAAGTTTTAAATCTGTAAAATTTAACTTGAAATTTTATAAACAAATAATTTAATTTTATAATTTTGTATCTAAGGTGAGACACATTAAAAATATAACATCATTTATTTCATACATTTAAGATTTAATTTTGTAAAACCAGTTTAAAGTGTAACAAACTTATTGAAACCCTTTCCTTCATTATTAAGTGAACCAAAATTAACTTTGGGAATCACAATAAAAGAGTTGTCCAGTTCAGTGGGTCAGAAATAAACATAACTATATAGGGTTACATTTTATATTCTCTTTCTTTGTCTCTTTTAAATATTATTTCTTATAACATTTTCCCTATTACCCATTCACGTAAGAATTTTAAGTTCCCAGATTAGTTCAACTATCTCTCACCTCACCTCTCCCGTTTGTTTTTTTCCTCTTTCCTCCAATACACAGTTTATAAAGGAGGACGAATCTTATCAGCTTGTCGATATTCAATGAAAGGTTGATGCATCTATTTTATTATTATTATTATTATTACTTATTACTTATTACGTTCGGGTTAACATAATTCTTATAATTATTATATTCACACGTCTTATCTTTTTACAGTGCGTCTTACTACCTGTTTATGTTATACGTATATGTACTAATTACGCTAGTGATTTAGTGATGATAAATTATTATAATAGAGAAAGTGTAACCTCATTTTCGTGGAGGGCGAAGGAAAACCCACTCTCAGTACAACCGGCCGGGATTCAAACTGAGATCTCCCTGTCATCGTGAGTCTAGTCTATTGTGAGAGTGACGCATTAGACCATAGTTTTTTTATTACAATTCATACATGCCTAATTAATTATTACGTTCAACAAGAATTTTATTATTAACTAAAACACCGAACAAGATTTTTATGGGGTTAATTTGAAAAATAAGAATAAGTTAGACACACAAAAAAAGCACTTGAATTAGCGTAAAGAAGGGATGAAAAAATTACAGGGATAAATCAAATGTGGAAAAACTGCTCTTTTTCCCCCCGACCGAGGTTCGAACCTCAACATACCAGTCGGCAAAGCTCCTCTGTGGTGTGAGTCTGAAACTTAGGACCGTGTGACCCCCTGTGTTGGGGATGATTAATATTGATATTAACATGGACACAAGAAACAGTTGAAAAATTGAGGACACTATGGCTGCAAAAAAAAAAAAAAAAAAAAAAAAAAAACAAAAAAAAC
>CABFVZ010001325.1:67927-144516 GCA_902151445.1 Timema monikensis
CCCGTGTCTGTATACCCCGTTGGGGGTTTAAAAGGGGAAGGGTGGTGGTTTCAATTTGGGGCGGGGGAACCGGGGGGGGGGGGGGGGGTCCTAAATGTTTTTTCTCTCTCCATCCACGCAAATTCGGGTTCACTTCCTCTAATTCAACCTTCTCAATTCCTTATCCATTAGCGTAATTAGTACTTAAGCGTATAACCCGAACGGGTAGTAACACGCGGTGCTAAATAATAATAAGCAAGTAGTAACACGCGGTGCTGGATAAAAAGTGATTAAAAACATTAACAAATATAACTTAGCCTTTTATGTTGATAATTGTTTATAGGTGACCTAGCGGTCTAGGGGTAAGGAGTAGAGACTTCAGTGCTGGGGGTCCGGGGTTCAATCCTCGGTCCCAGCACAGATTTATCCGATTGCAGAACCCTTCCTCACCTTTGACAAGACGTGTATTAATCACAACTAGTAAATGTATTGAATGCCAAGCCTCCACAGTGGTTCGGATCCCACGTTAAACTGTAGGTCCTCCATTTCGTCTCACAATCACCCTACCACTACACATTAACGTAAGTGCGTATGACCCGAACGAGTAGTAAGACGTGGTAATAATAATGATAATAATTTCTAATTTTTGAGAATGAAGTGTCAAAATAAACGGTAATAATACTTATGATTAATATATCAAAACATAATTTCACCAGCTAATAAAGCGTGAACCAAAATAAATCAAACATAAGGTAAGATTGGGTCCAACAGGTTTTTTCACAACCGCACCAAACGTCCTATGATCGACCTTGACCAAACACTCCGTGTATTTGAGTTAGGATACGATCTTATTGTGCCATTGAGGTTTTTAACCCGTAGACTTGATGTTAAAAAGCTTCTTTTAATGCCATGATGGTTTTTTTAAAGTTTCTGTTGGCTGAACTAAATTTTTTGAGAAATGTTCCATACCCAGGTCACAAGAACTGAATAAGAGGTCACCAAATTTATTAAACTGAGAAAGTAAGTATACACATTATAACCAAGTATTCCAACCTTTAGAACTTAAAAGTGATGGAGATTTTAAAAAATGAAGATCCGCTATAAATCCTAATTGGAAACCAGGAGTTGAGAATCAATAAGCAAATCAAGTACCTGAGAAATTTGCTGATAAAGAAGGATGGATGCCTATTGTACCAAGGAAGTTCGTTCAAGTACCGCCATGGCTAAGGAAGTTTTCAACAAGAAGAGGTTACTGCTGACCAAGATGAGTTTGGAACCGAGGAAGAAACCGATTAAATGCTTTATTTGGAGCATCACGATGTATGGAACAGATACTTGGACTCCTAGGAAGATGAAAAAGAAATATTAGGATAGCGTTAAAATGTGGTGCTGGAGAATACTTGAGAAGAGTGAGTGGGAATAGAACCATTTTGGATGCGATTCTTCGGTACAAAGCAAATTGCATCCGACACATTCTTAGAAGGAACTGTTTTCTGCGCGAGAGTTTAGGAAGATGTAGGATCCCAATATTGGACAATATGAAGAAAAGAAAATTCTAAGAGCATAAGGAGGAGGCAGAGGCGGTCTAAGTTCACTGACAAAAGGAATGGACATGTCAAAAGACCAAATAATAATAATAATTAAAGTAAACTTCACCTAATCTTAATAAGAAAAATATTTTCGTAGCTCTGATAGAAATAACTTTATTCCAATCAACTCAGTTTTCATCGATGTAATTTACTCTCCTAATAATCTTTACATGCGTGATTTTCCTGGTTGGTATACCATAATTAAAATTCATGGTTGGTTAGATTCGATTATACCAATTAGTCAACAAGTTTAAAATATTGATAGCATAGTCGCCAAATAATTTAATTAAGGGTAAACAACACTTTATATCGATTCATTTACAATGTGCAAGCTTTTCCTGAATACAGATTTATTAATTTAGTTATAATAATAAAATAGATTGATAGTATAAAATGTTATAACATCAATGGTGCGTTTGGATTAAAATGTGTTACTTGTTGAGTTTAATTAAATTATATTTTATTAGTAACATTGGATGTAATGCTAGACAAAGTTTGGTTCAACCATATTTAATAAAAAAAAAAGGTCCAATACCTTAGCTAAGTCAGTCTTTCTACTTAACTAAGAGGTCCTGGGTCCGATTACTGGCATGGTCGAAAAATGTATCATTGGTGTGATGTGGGTTTCCCCATTTCATAGTGATAAATTAACGGCCGGGGATTGGGTGTTATGTTATGTCCCTTCTATAATTAAGTTAGTTAAGACGTGAACTGATTTAATCAGTCAGTTCAAAAAGTGCACGTTATGTACCTCAAATGAAAAAAATATATATAATATAGAATTTAAAATTCAATTGGAAACTATTTTATTACCATTTTACAATTGTAGGAAAAAGTGGCTACTATTTCAAATCAACATTTTTCAGTTATACTATAATATATAATTACAATATATTTATTTATAAAACCATAAATATTGCCATTCAAATTAGAAATATACAATTGGCCAATTACCTTTATAAATGAACATGGACTTGAAACCACATGAAGATTAGGTTTCAATGATTTAAAAACATTGACTTTGATAATCTACCAGCGGCCGGGGTTCAATCCTCGGTCCCGGCAAAGATTTATCTGATTACCAAACCCTTCCTTCACCTCTGACAAGACATCTTGTGAATGTGGGGAATGCCAGGCAGCCACCGTGGTTCGGATTCCACGTTAAACTGTAGGTCCTTCATTTCATCTCACAATCACCCTACCATTACACATTAGCGTAAGTGCGTATAACCCGAACGGGTAGTAAGACGCGGTGCTAATAATAATAATAATAATAATAATAATAATGATAGTCTACCAGTTTATCAAATAGTGTAGAAATGTTTAGCGTGTAGTGATCAAACATATAAATTGTAAATAAAAAATAGGATGTGTTTGTCTATAATTGATTGCAATAAATCAATCAAACTGGAAAGATTAAAAAAAAATTGAGGTATTTAACGATTACATAAGCACACGACTTATACAGAAGAGCCAAAACTGTCAGTCCCCAGTCTTTAATTCATCAACTGTGAAAGTGTAAGCCAACATTTCACCAATTATAAAGGGTTTGGCCCTGCCAGGAATCCAACTTGAAACCCTTAACTCAGTAAACAGACACGTTACTGACTGCGCTAAAATGTTGGAGTTAGACCCCTAGAGATCTTAAACTTGGTATACGTATTTTGTGCATCTCGAACTTTATTTATTTATTTTTTATATCTATTGCGAGGCAGAACAATGGTTATTTTCCATTAATATAATGCTCTAATAATGAATGTATTATTCATTTGTTTTATGTCGAAATTGATCACCAAAGAGAAAAAAAAACTAACTTCCAAATAAAAAAGATAAATTTTAGAAGAAGAAAAAATTCAAAAGTAAATTCAAAGATATCATAGTTTTGTTGATTGTTTCGTATTCATATTAATAGACAAGATATTTATTTTATTTTACCCTACACTTATAATTATTTATTCAGACAAACACATTAACTCTCTAATTAAAAGGCAACTGAGACAGTGTTTAGTGCTTAGACCGCGTGACAGTGCGAGTAGCTCCAAAACAATGAAACCAAAAGAGAGTAAAGTAAGACTCAGGTGCTTATTTTAGGACAAGTGGCTTACAAACAGAAGGAAATAATAAGGTGCACTTATTGGGCACACACATGGTATACACCAGGCCCACAATCTCCAGGTTAAAAAAATGGCCGTGGGAGAGCTTTAGTTCTTAAACACGGGTTTTTCTAGGTACCATCAAGGGGCATTTTTTTTTAAAAGGCTTATTTTAAACATGGTTTGACTTGAGAGAGGACACAAATATCCAAATCGAGTCAATCGGCCGGCTTTCCCAAATATAGGTTCAGGTAGCGTCCCAACCCCTCCTCTTCACATAATTCTACCTCCCAAAGAGCTTACGGAGACTACCCATTAAGATCAAAATGGTCCCTTTATGAAGAAAACTGCACATAACTGCACACTTGGAAGTGCTTTTATCACTGAGCATTGACACTAGCGAACCCCAGTGTTGATGGACTCAACCTGGCTCAAGGAGCGCTAGAAACATGTGCTCCTCGGGTGTATTTTTTTTATTACTGTTCATGTAATTAAGGGCATAACGATAAGACCGCATGACCATCAGTGCAGGAAACTTCAAAACTAACATCATGAAATGCATTTAGAAGAGGGAAAGAGCCTTCTTTTTTCCAAAAGTGCTGGTGAATTATGTGTCTTAAGGTCGTTGCCTAACTTGTGACGTCATGACCGGTCAAGATAGGATTTCCCATGTTAATGAATTTGCATCTTACTCGGCGAGTTTTAAAAATAAAACGTTGAAGCAAAAATAAAAAATTCTTAAATAATTCTAAAAATAGTCCTACAGTGTCACATTATTATTTTTATGTTTAAGTAGTTTTTTTGTAAACATATATTTTTTATTAACCCTCCACAACTTAGGTTACTTGGTCACAAAAATGGCCTGTTAGAATCTTCCTTCCAAGAGGTAAATAAAAAATGTCCGTGGTTAGCATATGTCTTATCTATATTAGAAAAAACGAAAAAGGTACAATTAAAACGCAAGTCAATGTTTTCAAATCCGCAAATATTAAAGCGAATATGTAAACTCGTCAGAGGAAGAGGGAAAGGGTTATCAGCACATAAAAAAGAGTCCGCTCAGGGTGAACTTATCATTTTATTCTCTTTATTTATATTTTGCACATTGGTGTTTAATTGTGATAGTGCTTAGACTGCTTTAGGGGCTTCAAGTTAAGATGCAACCCGCCTCACAAAATAGCTTCGAAATCTCCAAGTAGGCAACGTCGTCACCAAAATAAAAAAAAATCTACTTTCATTACTCTGCTCCTACAGTAGTACCTCTCACTCCCTTCTTGTATTCTTGCGCGGTAGAGTAATGTTACCAATGTGAATTATTACCTCGCCAGCTCTAGGCTACTTGTGTTTGTGACTCGATTTAGTTAAATATATTTTACTAACTATACAAACAAACAAAACATTCCAAATAAATTACAAAGTTACACATAATATTTTACTTAATCGCAATTAAAAGGACTACATAATATTTTCATGGAAAACTTCGTCACGCGTTACATCAAAACGTTGTTTTAACCATGGTTGGGGACGTCAAAATTAAAGTAAATATGTGTGCCCGTATTTGAAAACAACCACTATTACTTAATTAATTCTGTATACAGTGATCACAAACACTGGCTGTATATCTAATAAAAGCACTCCATCTATGCGCCTTTATCGAGTGTTTTTTTTAACACCGCTACTGTAAGCAAAGGTCAAATTCGACGTAGGTTGTTAGTTTTTTTTTTTTTTACTGTATCCTCCAGGCTATCCATATATTTCAAGTGAAGTAGCATGGATGAGGAAGGTAGAATTTAGAAGGAGTTTAACCGTATTCGTATATAGAAAGAGTGGAAAACCTTTTTAAGAAAAAATAAATAAACCAGCGTGTCACCTGCTGGGAGTCGAGCTCTGATCTTCCCACCATTGGCAGTTTAACTAAAGAGCCAGTGGAACCAAGGTAAGAATCAAATAGCCAAAACTATTATTTATGCTTTTAGTGAGGATTACTCCATCTAGATATATTTTGAAAAGTGAAAAATAACATCTGAACATGGGACTCGAACCCCTGACCTTTGGTTTAGTACGCCAATTCTCTAACCACTGAGCTACTAAGTGAACTAAGCCAAAGGTCCGGGGTTCGATTCCCGTGTTCAGGTGTAATTTTTCAGTTTTCAAAATATATCTAGATGGAGTAATCCTCACTAAAAGCATAAATAATAGCTTTGGCTATTTGATTCTTAAAAAAGCAATCCCTTATAATTATAATAATTGTACATGTGGCAGTAATAAGCCAACTACTGAGTCGAAGGTGGATGCGTTATCTGATAGCTAATGACACATTTGTAGCCGACGATTTCCGCACGTCCATCATAGACTCTACCTTAAATCATGAGTTAATAATGACCCTGGGCACAGGACCAATTCTGGATAGCTCAGTGGTAATAGCATTGGCGTACTAAGCTAAAGGTCCCGGGTTCGAGTTTCGTGTCCAGGTGTCATTATTCAATTTTCAGAAGAACCAAGGTAGTTTATAAAAATCAAACCGACTAATCCTTACTTACCACAAAACACTTAACCCTATGTTACAAATATATTTTACACATCCCTTTTGATCAATTAATAGAGATAATAAGATCTAGCCCAACATAATAGCATTCCAAAATAATTTTGTTTATATTATGTGACACGGTAAATATCTACGTGGAGCAACATCCTAATTGTCTCTCTCTATGAGCCACTCAAGCAAAGTCTTCCCCAAGTACATGGGGCGAGAGATTAGGGATGTTTACATCACGTTATTCGAATATTCTAGGAGCAAAAATCTTCTTAAACAACCCTGTCGGGAAACTGAGATAAGAACACTCGCGTGATAGTCACCGAGCAGTTAGTACCTGCGTTGGTCTAGAGAAAACATATATTTTTACTAACCACCAAATCGGGACCGTAATTAATCGACGACGGTCACCTTTTAATCATCGCAGTGCCTTAGGAAGTGCAATATCAGCGCGTGTGATATCGGTTCGCATATTCACCCTGACCAATATAGCAATGACGCTAAATAAATAATTCATTAAATTTACTTAAGTGATTTTAATTATAGGGTGACAACAAATCACAGGTGACCTGGTGGTCTAGGGGTAAGGTGTGAAACTTCTATGCTGGGGTTTCGGGGTTCAATCCTCGGTCACGGCACAGATTTATCTGATTACCAAACCTTTCCTTCACCTCTGACAATACGTGTATTAATCACAACTTGTGAATGTGGAGAATGCCAGGCTTCCAACCTGGTTCGGATCCCACGTTAAACTGTAGGTCCTCCATTTCATCTCACAATCACACTACCATTGCACATTAATGTAAGTGCGTATAAACCGAACGGGTAGTAAGACGCGGTGCTAATAATAATAATTAATAATAATAATAATAATAATAATTTAGGCACCTCTTAGGGTAAAATATAGGGCCTATAGCCCCAAAAACTATAAGTTATTTTAATGGTAGCATTTGTAAGCATATTTTAAGGTTATCCTAGACCAGGGATAGCACGCGAACACGATTTGGGTGACACGCATACATTAAGGTTGGGATATAAGAAACGCGAGTAAGGTCAGTGTTTTTGCAAGCAATTTGTGTCAAAACTTTTTCTGGTCAAAATAAAACAAATAGTGCTAGAGTTAAAAGAGTAATTTTCTTCACATGGTGATATCAACATTTATTGAATATCTGTCAAAGTTGTACTAGAATTTAATGACAACTTTTTATCTTCATTTAAAAAAAAATCGTCATCTAATGCTGCTATGCTCATGAAAGATATTTAAGAACTGATTAGCTCTCTTCACACAATGACCTAAAATATGTTTTTAATGAAGCAACATTTTAACTTTTTTTTTTCAAAAAAAAGTTTTGTTACTAAAATTACAAAATATTGACCTTTTCTCACGCTCCCTACACTGCCGTCTTAAAATAAAGATTTAAAATTAAAACTTTTCCCAACGTGGTATACATTTTTAAAATCAATTATTATTATTTCGAAAGCCATGCCACTCACAATGAACTTTGTGAGGTCTACGATTATAAATCATCTTGGCTCTTACTTAAATGCATCTTGTGTTTTGTGACAACAAATTATGAACCATACATAAATATCTTTGATAGTAGAGCAAGACAACTTTTTTTTTTATAATCTGGAAAATATAATGTACGTATTTTTGAGTTTATTATAGTTATATATGTATTTATCGTATTTTTCCAATGAAGGTGTTACTTTAAATGTCTTTACTTTAATTAATTGAAACTAATATTTTCTAAGGCACTGAATTTTATAATTTCATAGGTGTTCCTTATTTAAAATGTAGATTGTAGACATCATTAAAATATTTAAAAGTTGATTTGAGTCATTCATTGCATTTCCATAATATTCATCATTTTTATAAATACTCCGTTAAAAACGTCAATAAGGGGTGGTACACTATACCAGTTGGTACCAGGTGGTATAATGATCAGAATAGACTCGCCATCCTTCACCTAGACCAATCCAATTAATGTTTTTTCTAGAAAATTAAAACAAGGTATAGCTTACGACGAGCATTAAATTAGGAACGGGGGACTGGGCTTTGTATCTAACCTAGATTAGGTTAAATTAGTTAATAAGTCTTTTGGTGGTATAATCAGTCTGTTCAGAAAGCGCACGATAAATACCTCAGATTACCAGAGATGTAGAGTCGATATTGGAGAAGGTAAAAAATATATAGACTCCAGCTTCAAAATAATTTTTTTTAATATAATTACAATAAATGATAAATAAGTTGTATTATTTTAACTTTACAAGTTGTATGTATTGGAGCATTTTCTTGCAGTACGTAATTAGGTATTAATAATTAATATACATTAGCCATTTTGAAGAAGTCGGAGTTTAGGGTTTGTCGTACCGACTCCACAACCCTGCTATAATAATATAATAATAATATTTAGCACCACGTCTTACTACCCGTTCGGGTTATGCTTTAAGTACTAATTACGCTAATGGATTAGGAATTGGGAAGGTTGAATTAGAGGATGTGAACCCGCATTCGCGTGGAGGGAGAGTGGAAAACAATTTAGGAAAAAATCCGTTCACCCGACCGAGATTCGAACCAGTATCTCCCCGTCCTCAGCAGTCGAGCTCAACACGACAAGCGCGTTAGCCAACTACACCACCGAGGTGGTTAACCCTGCTATAGTTAAGAGGCGAGGAGGGGGGACGGGGTTAGAGGGGTTAGAGGAATAAGATGAATTGAGGAGCAACTGAAGTCACTCTCTCGTAGACACCGATCATGACTCCATTAAGTTAACCCCAAACCTCGGGAGGGTTCGTGCGCGCACAGGCGTAAGTGACGTGAGGTGGCGTGAAGTGACGTAACGTGACGTGACGTTAAGCAGGCATCTTACTCACGGTAGAATAATGGCATAGAAGACTTCAAAAGTCCGAGGAGTTCTCATTTGACAAAATAAATTAGCTGTAATTAAGATAATGATCCACACAGTGGAAGTTTCTTGACCAACCTTTTCTTTTCAAAACTTTCGCAAAGTTATTCCCAAATCGAGAGCGCCGAATGGTTAAAAAAAAAAGATCAGACGTGGATGTTTGTATTTATATGGTAGCTAACACTTCGTTTACCCTGAGTGGACTTTTTTTTAGCACTACGTCTTACTACCCGTTTGAGAGATACGCTTATGTATTAACTACTCTAATGGCTTTAGGGATTTGGAAGGTTATATTTAGAGGACATGTATCCGAATTTGCGTGAAAGGAGAGTGGAGAATCATTTAGTAAAAACCACCCTCAGTATATACGACCGAGATCCGAACCTCGATCTCTCAGTCATCGGCCGTTTAGTCTACTGCAAGATTGACGTCTTAGACCATGTGGCCATCAAATTGGGCGAAAGGAGGTTAAATAACCCGACTTGTTTCTACTGTGGCACAGTTTATAAAATAGATTCATAGTATAATCCGTCAAGGTAAAATGTGTGTTAAAATCACACGTAATATTCATGGTTTTACATTCTCACGACCCCTTGGGTAGACAAAGTATTGTGAACGTCATAAAGATAATTCTATATTTTGATGGAGGTCAAATTGAATGAGATGCCCCCCTGAACCCGAAAAAGTATTTCTTTCAATGCCGTCTGTTTGTCAGTTACTGTGATTATAGACGAGACAATTTTACCGATCGGGTTGAAACTTGATATCTAGGGTTTTCAAAAGGTTCCTCAGAAATATTCTTTGAATTATATCACATGCCCTACAATGAAGGTTATTTTACTTAAAAGCGAAAATATAAAAAACATAATTTCTCAAAATTGGCCAAAACAATTGTGATTAAAATTAGTATTTGGGCCATTTATAACATTTAAAAAAAATGCCACATCTCAATACATAAGCGGAGATTTTAAATTTTAATCATATCTCCGCTACTCCACGTAGCTAGACCG
Organism: Timema monikensis; assembly: GCA_902151445.1. Classification (NCBI taxonomy): domain Eukaryota; kingdom Metazoa; phylum Arthropoda; class Insecta; order Phasmatodea; family Timematidae; genus Timema; species Timema monikensis. The sequence continues at coordinate 78,038 of CABFVZ010001325.1, forward strand.
CTAGAAAAATTACTTAATCTACTTTCACGTATTCGTAAATAAAGTAATGTGTTCTGCAGATGTCAATTTAGATAGAAATAATAAATACCTTTAAAATAACACTAATAATATATGAAAATGCAATCAAATTTTGCCCCTAAAATAAATGTTTGCTAAAAGGTCGCTTCTATGAAAATTTGCATTTTGAAGGCGTAGCTTTGAAGATCCGAAGCTCAATATTCCCGTTTCCAGAAATCCTGTATATCGCTAGCTAGACGTCTTAGACCAAGTGATCACCAGTGCGGGTGATTATGAAAGTGACATGATCATAAACAGGGTCAGAAGACTGATAAAAAGCATAAGAACGCTAAGAGAAATTTCTTGGATACAACTCCCATAACGAAACGGCTTTCTAAGTAAAAGTATTCTACAAATGTGTGCGTCAAAAAATTTCGAGTTGGCTGTCCTAAAGCGTGTAATCAGCAAATAAGGTACTTCCGCAAATTTAAGTGGCGCAAAGTTTACCTTAATTAAAACAGACACTTTCATACGAGCTCCCTCGTCAAATAAGTTATCATATAAATGTTACGTACAATTGCACTCCCCCCTCCCCCCTTCTTTCTCCCGCTTACCTAACACCAAGAACCCTCAGGTGTTCGGTAAGGTAAGCGATTACAAAGCTTATTTCGCTAATCCTCGCTTTGTCATTCCTAACCGAACCCTTGTTCCATTTTACAGGTTATGTTTATTTTATTGCTGGTGGGGATTTAAGTCCAAGAATAAGAACAGTTAGAAAAAAAGTAGAACAAAAAGAGATTTACGTATCTATTTACGTAGCTTTTTTTTTTAGCACCGCGTTTTATTATCCATTCTGGTTATACGATCATGTAATCTTTTAGGGATGAGGAAGGTCACTTTTTAAAAGTGTACTCACATTTGGGTGGAGGGAGAGTGGAAAATAATTTAGGAAAATACCATTCTCAGTACACCTGACCGAGATTCAAACCACGATCTTCCAGTCTAGTCTATTGCAAGGGGAGCGCCTTAAACAATGTGGCCAACAAAGCGGGTATTTTTGCGTTGCTAATACTACAATATAAAATTGACAATTTAATCGTTTCACTGGAACATTTAGACTAATTTAACGGGTTTATTGGGGGTTGGTTCTCTTACAGCGCATCTTGATACCCGTCCGGGGTATCCACATTTAAATACACTGATGTGATATGAATGGAAAGGGTAGAATTTATAGGAAATGTATCCACTTTTGTGTGAAGTTGGAGCATTTATAAAACTATTTTATTATTCCATTGTTTGGTCCTCATTCTAAAAGTCTTCTAGTTATGAGAGCTATAACAAGATGATCAAGGCAACTTTTAAGTTACAAAATATATGAAGAGACAGACGATATTTTAAAATTGTATTTCTTTCTCTGCTATACACAACAATTGTGTATAGAAAAATCTACTTATTGTAAATCTAGAGTTAGATCTGTTTGTTTTTTAAGTATTGTTCAAATGCAGTATTGTTTAAATGTATGAGTATTTTAAAAAAATCGTATTTACAATTCAATTCTTTATTTTGCTTGAAAAATTCCATGCCAGTAATATATCGCGATCTGTACAATCCAATTTAAATATGAGGAACTTTTTTTTGGAGCTATTATTATTATTATTATTATTATTATTATTATTATTATTATTATTATTATTATCACCGCGTCTTACTACCGATTCGGGTTATACGCACTTACGCTAATGTGTAATGGTAGGGTGATTGTGAGATGAAATGGAGGACCTACAGTTTAACGTGGGATCCGAATCTTGTCAGAGGTGAAGGAAGGGTTTGGTAATCAGATAAATCTTTTCCAGGACCGAGGATTGAACCCCGGCCGCCAGCACAGAAGTCTTGACACCTTACCCCTAGACCACCAGGTCACCCTATTAAAAAGTTATTTAAATTATTTTCATTAGGGAATGCGTCAAATCATCTAATATAAAATTACACTTTTGATAGATAATAATATCAATAACTATAAAATGGGTTTTTTAGTCTTCAATTAAATTTATCAATGTGCACCATTCTACCTTAGGTATGGTTTCTTATGTTGACTTTTAGCTTTAATATATATATATAATCTTTTAAAACTTCAGCTTCTTGGATAGGATAATCATAAATTTAAAAAATACTTTACAGTTAAATCCTGTGTTTTAAATTGAGATTGTTAGAAATTCGTTCGATAAATCAAAGAATAAAAAAGGAGGTGGTGGATATCACACGTACACACACACATACACAATGCATGATTTATTTATTGATTTTTTTCATAATAAAAAGGAAAACTAATTTAAAAATATCGTCATAGCCATCGTTTGTTTTATTCATGACTATAATTGTTTTATTTTTATTCTTTCAGAAAAGCGTATGCTATCACATTATTTCTCTATTTTATGTTAACATCTGTATTTATAAAAGTTTGTTCAGAAACTCTATTATTCCAAGCATGCTTTGGTGAGCGTAGGCAAACCCAGTTACAGAAACAATTTAAAATCCTATTCAAATTGTATTTAACAGTTCATTGTCTTGAATACTAATTCTAACTTTCTTATTGGTAAATAAACTGAAGATATTATAAAGTATTTTTTTTATTGTTTGTTACTAATATACTTTATTTGTCTCTACTTGAAATACTGTATCGGGGAAACTGCTAATGTTCACCTTGTATTTATTTTTATTTGGAAATATAACGCAAGGTTTCAAAAAAACACTTTCATAAAATCAAAATTTTCAAAACACGTTTCTTTTAAGGAAACTTTATTTTCAATATGAAACTAACCGATTTGTGAAAAAAAATACACCTCCTTTGATCAGATTTTAATATTATGATCAAATTCTGTGCAAATAACATAACTTATTTCCAAATAATTATATTAATTCACAAATGAAGATACTTTTGGAATACCACTAACAAACGTTCAAGTCACGTTTCAGGAATGGTTACAGTTAGCCAAATTTTGATTAGGAACTTCTTTTTTCCCTTAATGTTATGGGATTTAAGAGTTTGTTTTAAACCTTTTTTTATAGAACTTATCATTTTAGAAATAAAGCTAAGAACTCGTTTTTGGCCGCTATTTTTTTCAAGATGATGGTCGTCATGATTAGGGGCAGGTTAGGGGGGGGATGACCACAAGGTTATTTTTCATTTCTTATAGTGCTTAACAACTTCCCCCAAACTAAATCAAAATTAACATAAATTTGAGTGAGCCCTTTTTTTTTAATTCACCTTGATAAACAAAGTATAGTAACAAAACAAATCTTGTGATCACATTAATTTCTCTCGATGAAACTATCACTTTTGGATTTAAAATACCCGTGGATATATGCCAAAATTTATATATTTTTTCCAACCCACCTCAGTGGCACTGTTGGCTAACGTGCCAGTTTCGTGTTGGGCTAGACTGTCGAGGACCGGGAGATCGAGGTTAGAATTTTGGCTGGTTGAAATGGGGGTGTTTTTTCCTAAAATTGTTTTACACTCTTCCATCATGCAAATGCAGGTTCAATTCCTTTAGATTCAACCTTCCAAATTCCTAATCTATTAGCGTAATTAATATTTGAGCGTATAGCCCGGACGGGTGTGTGTGTGTGTATATATAAATATATAAAAAAAATATATATATACACACCCGTCCGGGTTATACGCTCAACTATTAATTACGCTAATAGATTAGGAATTATTTATATATATATATGAAATGCAGGTCAACATTAAAACACGTGACTTCGACAACAGTGCTCTTATTTTAGTTGCGGATCATGCCTGTTGTTACCAAAGTAGCAAGGGGGGCCAGACAGCAGCACGCGTGACTTCATGTTTTATCGATCGCGCACGGCGTGCCAGGGAGATTGCCTGCAATGACACAGTTAGGCCGGCCCGGCGTGCAAAGCGGATGCGCACAAAACATAGCCAACAAAACACTGCGGTTTAAATTACAACACGCGCGTATAATGAAGAGTTATCCTACAAAAACACCTATGGAAATATTTTTCGTAAATCAATAATTAATTTTTTTTTCTACTTTTTGACTAATTTTTTTTCTACTTTTTAAGAAATCGGTTAAACGCTTATGTGATCAAATAAATGGTACGTACGATGTAACGCGCAGATTTTCTCCCTACTTTAACTAAAAATGAAGACATTTAGTTACAGCTCAAATAAGTTTTTAAAATATAAAAATACAAACATTGTTCGTTAAAGTTTAACTATTAAGTTCTAATTTTGAGAGTAAAAAATTTACAAAACTATTTACATTCAAATTGGGTGCTTCATTTTCTTGTTAAAACTAGCGCAAATTAAGGTTAAAAATAATAAAACAGAAATTATATATGTGGGCCCTCTATTAATTTGTTATCAGGAGATTAAACCTACAAGTAAAAGATCAATAAGCCTAGAGGAAAGAAACACGGACTAAAATTTAGAAACATATATAAAATATCAATCTTCATTCCAAAGGTTTAGGGCGTGTTTGGTGTGTAAAAGTGGGGGAGCTGAATTGTATCCATTCTGAATGGTCTCCAGCCCAACAATTCCTACACAAGTACCACAAATAAAAAGTTTGAATTGTGTCGATTTTCATTATATCCACTGAATTCTTTATTGTATCCATTCTGAATGGTCTGGTTATGTAGCCTCCTCCACTGCCAACTAGCGTCATTCATTTTTTGGCCATTGATCTTCACAAGAACCTCGTTTTCAGACACTATAAATTTATTTTCGCTATGTAAAATTAAGAGACCATGTTTCACACCCATAGAGAACAATCAGTAAAACCAGTGGCGTACCGTGGGTTGTTAAATCCTGGGACAAGGCAAGTATGTTACACCCCCTAAGCCGTGGACCTTTAGCACACCCCGAGTCCCTTCCAATTCAGAATTAAACCCCTTAGCCCCCAAGCACATGTATACTTTAAGAAAATATTGATCTATTAAAGAAATATTAATTTAAAGCTAGTATACTTAAATTTATTTAAAATCTACTGGTTCTAATTTGTGCAAATTTTTCAATAATAATATTGAAATCTACATTGAGATCTCTTTCTCAATTAACAGTATTGCTGGGTTACTCATTTTTTCTTGACTCATTGTAGATCTCTGATACGTTTCGATTAATATAAAGGTTGAGAAACTTCTCTCAAAGCTGGCAGTTGAAAGAATGATATTTAAAAAGATTTTTAAAGTCACAACTAAGTTAGTTAAGCTCTCTTGCAGCTTCCCCTTATACAACTAGTGAAGCAAATCTAAAGCTATTCTGCTAGCAATCTGCACACTGTTTCTAAAGGCTGCACGCAAAATAACCACTTCCTTTTCCTTTTGAAATTTTGCGCCCGGGGCAACAGCCCTTCTCCCCCCTCCCCCCGTTTCCCCTCACGCTACGCCACTGGGTAAAACTATTTTTTTGTATATTCCGAGTACTACATTCCTCGACAGCAGGCGAGACTCCAAAAAATTAATGACAGAGTCATAACAAGAATTTCCTGACTGTATTTTTTTTCCTGGTTTACAATCTTATATTGTTATCGCTGGTTTAAATTGTTCCTAAATATTTGGATTCAATAACCCTGTCAAATGATATGTTGTTCCCAGTAATAGCTAAATTATCGTCTTCGATCTGTGTTCTCTTTGTGATCGTCTTTTAAGACTTTGCTTCTAGTCCTATTTCCTTACCGGCCTCTTTTAAAATTTATATATTTCTTGTAAAAGTGTAACATTAGCCGCTAGCTAATGTTACAATATTGGAAAGTGTAAACTTACCCAATTCTACAAGACGTCAGCGACCATGCTCATGTAAAAAACTGCGAGCCACTTATCAACACACACCTGGCCGTCAAGACCTTCCTTGTAAGACTGAGGCGCGCCCACTGGATTACATCACGCCGTTTCTGCTTGCCCAAAGACCATAAGAAGAAAAGAAGTAACACTCCACCAAGGTTACGAGCGGGCTTCTACTAGATCCGTGAGGCTCCTAGAACCTTCTCCACCCTGTCTACGTTCTTTGGTCCCCCCCCTTGACTATGTTCTGCAAGCCGTGTTTTGTGCATATAAAAGACCAACCATGTGAAGTGTGAGCCACTCTTGGGCTGGCGTTGGGATTCGCCTGAACAGGCGAACGCTTCAAAATTAACGATGTAAGCTAAATTCAGTTTAGATGAAATCTTTAACGTTTCTAAAATTCCGTTTAGGCACTTTGTTGTTATTTCATAATGGATAGACTGGATCTTTCAAACGTGCGCTTTAGTGACTTTCCATGATAAATGGACTTAAAACTTTCATACTGGCATTAGGTTGCGTCTTCAAATATCTGCCTAAATATAACTTAAAACTTTGCACTTAGCAGTATGCATATAGTAATTGGACTTTATGACTTTTCAGATTTAATATGTTAGTGAAACAAGTTACGATTTTACTTCGTTTGGGCATTTGTGTTGATTTAAATGACAAGGCAAAGTTCACAGTTAAGATTTAGATCTATTATGATTGGACGTAAAACTTCGGGCATAATAAATTTAAATTGCGTAAAGATTGCTGGGATCATATTATGTTCTGTATACTATTTATGATGTTACGTTTTGTGCACTTATATTATTGAGCGTAATCTCTAAAAAACCTGCTTTTGTTAATTATTTTCAAAGGTTAATAAGTTTGGTTCAGAACTTAAGACCTAAAAAATTATGTCATTCATAATTTTACCTTGTCTATGAACTTTAATATAAACCTCGCAAGGTGTTTCATTAAGCTAATGTTTATTGTATTAGAATAGTTCTTGTTGGGTTGTTTTTGATGTTCACCTTTGAACATGAATTACCTGCCGCCATCAGCGCAGCATAGGGGTAAAAGGGAGTTGTTATAGCAACAAAGTTTTTGATTGTAAACGAGAGGTGTAGGCCAATCTAATGCATGGGTCAATCCAACACCAACATTTGGTAATACGTCAGTTAGGTTTAGTAATATACCTCCTTCCCCTTTTTTGGGACTGATGAGGTATTAATAATAATGTTTATAGGTTATATTTTGGTATTTGTCTTATTGAACTGTACGAGGTTAGGCTGAGGTTTAATTGTTGCTTTCACGCCAAACTGTAGCTTTCCTGAGTAAGCGTAGATGTTTACTTTCAAATTTGGCGCTCATGGTATGAGGCCATTGGATAAGGTTGTAAAGACGTTACATACTTGATGATTGTTTATGTATTTATATCTATTTTTGTTCTCTTTTTTGAGAAGTTATAATAAATTATTCTTGATGGTGATATTCGTTCCTTTTTTATAAGTATCATCCTTCGGTTATTTTAAGTTAAGTAGTTCATGTGAGGTAATCACTAATATGGTATGACGTCTGGGCTGTGTTTATCGACCTTTGAGGGCGACCGTGAGAACTGGCCCTCATCTATCTCAAATTGCGTGTGCTGGGTGTTAATTAGCTTACCCAGCGGGTATAACATGTTCGCACACCCAGCCCACTCTACCGATTGTTATTGTGTTTTTTTTTAAATTTTCCTTATTAAGTTTTTGAACCCTCTCTTTTGGATGGTAGATCCTAATTGTGGTTCAAAAGCTTCCTTACTATTACCTAACAAACAGTAACGTCTCTTGCCAAAAATTCTCAAGCAATCTTAAAAGGTGGGTCCGCCCTTGTATTATTATATAAAAAAAATTATATGCTTCAATAAACTATTTGGAGGTGTGTTTTTAATGATAATTGTGACTTTGGGTTACCTTTTGTTTCGTGATTTACATGAAGGTACACGATAATGTTTATAGTGCATGTTGTATGGGTTGCGAGGGTAGGGGGCTGTGGGAGAGCAAATATAGCCCCCTTTTCTTTTAACAATTTGGGGGAAACTACTCTTGTGTCTTCCACCGCGTTTCCGCCACCCCTAAAGCTGACAATTTTTAAATTGGATATACATTTTTTTTAAAATTATATTTAAATGTAACTGAATATTTTTTGTGAATTATTATTATTATTACGTCGAATACACATTAAAGTAATACTTTTTTTTATTCCACATTTATTGCAAACTTTGACACATTTGGTATCTAGTAGTCTCCTTCCCCAATTTTACAAACTCCAACTTTAAAATTAGCATAATCAATCTTGCTTAAAGTATTTAGAGGTTTGAAAAAAAAAGTGGTACAGTGAACCTTATAGACATTCCTTTATGGGTTACTAACGACAGATTTATGAAAATATGATTCCTTATTGTAATATGCAATGAAAGTAAACCAACTCCTGGCTAAAGTTCATTCACCGTAGGAATTGTTTTCTGAAAGGCCTTTTTCCCTACCAGAAATCTATTATATAATAAGATATTGGTAGGAAAAAAGACCTTTCAGAGAAAGTATGTAAGATTGTGTCGTACTATTCAATTTACGTGAAAATGTTTATAAAGTGATAGTTTTCCATGAATTTATCACAATATAAATAATGTCAAAAAATGTTATAAACAAAAACAAAATATTCAGCTATTTTAGTAGATAGTTCTAATAATTTATAAATGACAGCATATTAACATAGAAAATTTAAGTGTTTATTCAAATTGAAACTCTACAAAAAAAAAAAGGAATGATACAGAATTTCTCTGTTTTTTCTTCCTTGGGTATTATATATACATATATATGTAGTTATATATATGTACATATATATATGTAGAGAGAGAGAGAGATATGTAAAATATTGTGTTTTTGCTTAGAAACATAGTACTGTTAAAATTTCCAAAATTAAATAGTAAATAACTTTTCAGTGTGGTAGAAGATTGAAATTTTTCGGGCCGGTATAAGAACTATCCCATATAATATACATAAAGATTTGATCATTAAACTTGTAAAAAAATAATGTAGTAAATGGGGATCGGAATTCCGTAAAGGTTTCTAAAATTAATATAAATCACACTTTTTGGTGTGATATCAAATAGACGTTCGACATGTAAGAATCAAATGACGTAAGAATACATCAATTTGAAAATTTAAGCTCGGAAAAAGAAAGAGCTCGAATTTGACACAAATGCTGTAGAACACTACTTATTTTTATGATTTTTACCCCTTTCAACCTTTATACCCTTTTTATATTTATTATGTGTACTTTTTGCCCTCCTTAACATCTTTTCACTTTTCCCTTTTATACACTTAAACTTTTTTTTTAACTTATTAAATAACTTTTAAAAATTAATTTGATTTAATGTTCACACTTTTTAATCTTTTTAGTTACCCTGAACTATTCTTCCAGGCAAAGCTGTACTTCATGCTAGCAATATATAAAAATAATGTGAGTGTAGGTGTGTGTTCAGAAAAATCTAAGCCCCTTCGAGATAAGATGAAATATTGAAATTTTGAAGATCTTTAGAAGGACCGCCCTGGACATGGAGGTTAGAATAAGAAAGGCGTTTTAACTGGGTAAAAAATTGAAATTTGGAAAGAAGTTAGGGGGACCACTCCAGAGAATTGAATAAGTGTTACAATTTCAAATTTATGAGTAAAATCTGAGCGGTAGTTCTAAATTGGGATCGATATAGCTTGGTATTGTGCAAGGAGCAATTATATAAACGCTAACAACTGGATGTTGAACGTCCTAATTTGAATAGTTTGATATAGTGCAAAGAATGGAACAGCCTGCTGAGTCACAAAAGAATGTTTAATTATCTGAACAGTTATTATGTTATGGTCATATAAATAAATCGAGCATTGAACAATGACGTTCATGTAATGGCAAAAAAAAAAACTTTGCTTAAATTATATTTGTTTAAAATAAATCAATAAAAATGCACAGTATTTGTCAAAACAATAAAAGTATGCAACATTAATATATATTTGTAATTGTCAACACAAAATTGATATTTCATTTACATAACAATGCACACAAGTTTGCGAAACAATACATTAAAAGGGGAATTAGTCACAAATCTTAATCAACTTTGAATAAATAAACCATTAAAAAAAATCCGTAGCTTATAGAAACAGCCATTATTTAAAAAATGTTCTTCACTAATTAAAGTCCCTTTAACATTAGCCCTAATCTTTAGTTTAGTTTTTAAATCACCATAAATATATTTATTTACCTAATGAGCTTGTAATAATAATATTTAGCACCGCGTCTTACTACCCGTTCGGATTATACGCTTTAAGTACTAATTACGATAATGGATTAAGAAATGGGAAAGTTCAATTAAAGGAAGTGAACCCACATTTGCGTGGAGGGAGAGTGAAAAACCATTTAAGAAAAACCACCCTCAGTTCACCCGACCGAGATTCGAACCTCGATCTCCCCGTCCTCAGCAGTAGAGCTCAACACGACAAGCGCGTTAGCCAACTACGCCACCAAGGCGGGTAATAATAAGCTTGTAATTAGCTTGTAGTTTTTAGAATAAAATATGTAATAATGTCTTAAAAATATACAAACACAATATATCTATTGACATTATTTATTTGACATCGTTTCTAATCAAAAGAGAAGTGATTTTCCGCTCAAAGCTCCTTAATGAATCGAGTCATGTAAAGTTTTTTTAATGAGAATAACAATATGCAGATTTTTTTTAAATCATACAAATAGCTATTTGGAATTTTAGCAAGGTTTTCCCTGGCTGCTATAATGAGCACAACACCCTAGATAAGGCCCTACTCAACGTTCTTCGAATTTAGTTTTTAGCTCATTGCCTTACTAACCGTATGAATTATACACATTTACTCCCGTTAATAGGGTAGGGGGGATGAAGGTAGAATGTAGGTGAAATGTGCCTGTACTTGCATATAGAAATAAAAGGATAACATTTAGAAAAAAATATCTCTAGAATGACCGGCTACGAATTGAACCCCGATCTCCCCGTTGCCAGTAGGCTAGACTAAATGAGCCTTGCATTTAGTTTACGTGCTCACTAATGCAGCCATAAATGATTTTAGTTGAGATTTTTATTCCTATTCTCGAACAATATTTGGTTTTGTGTTTGTTGCGCTATCTTCATACTTTAGCATTCAATCATATATTAATGCTAGCAGTTTTGTCGCCTTCGCTGGTCTTGGAGTAAAGTGCTCGCCTCAAGACCCGGTGTTCACGTGTTAAAACCCCGCTGGGGTCAAAGGATTTTTTTCGAGTGATAAAAATTCATAGCATAACTTTTTTAGGAGGGAAAGTAAAGCCATCGGTCCAATGTCGATTGTGGTATGTAGAAGAATCCTGTAAGATTTGTAAAAAAAACCTATCCCAGCAAAATTGTTAAGCCCTTTCGATCTCACTCACAGAATGTATCGTGTGCTGATATCATTAGTTGGTTCAGAAAGTGCACGTTAAATACAAAAAATAAATAAAACTGGTATTTTGACCCGTTCTTTACCCACGAAATGAAAATTCAAATGATATCAAATTAAGACGTTTAACACCAAACCAATTATTGTCATTAACCCGGCCCTGCGCTCATTATCCATGCTATAAACATTTTAATTATAATATCGGAATAGAGCTAAGGAAATTGTATATTTATAGTAAACGTATCCACAATTGCGTGAAGGAAGCGTGGATAAATATTTAGTTTCAAACTTACAGCTACGTGCAGCCCAGTCATGATCCTGAAACTTACCTCGCGCACCAAACGATTAAGATCCGTTGAATAAATGTTCGATCAAATATCTCTTTAAAATATTTATTATTGTTGTGATATATGAGAACATTTTCTTACGAACCTAATAGTTTCTACGTTGTATGAAATAAACTATCAAGAGTTCTAATGCAAAATTGAAAATGAAAAAACATGTATTTATTATTATTATTATTATTATTACTAAACTATTAGGAGTGAAGTTGTATTTATTTTTAGCTAATTTAAATACCCATTTCATACTCGATATTGGTCAAATTTAAATTCTAACACTTACCGAGGAATAGCTATTTCACTTATTTGTTTGCACTTTCGTTTCAAGTTTTGCATTTTAAGAACAAAAAAACAAACAAAAACCGTATAACTATTCTCACTGAAGAATGTCTATTTGAAAAATAGTTTGGGACGTCAGTTATAACAAACTCTCATGGTAATGCAAGGGAGCTTAGCGGTCGTTGAGCGGTGGAGGAAATGGATTCATAAGACACAGACAGCAACCGGCCAGTAGAATCAAATTGAAAATCAACGATATTCTGTTTTTAAAAATACAAAACTTTATGTGGTGTTCCAGAGAACGGTTCAGATGAAAAAAATTAAAATATGGAGAGGGTGAAATGATAACTGTTTACATATTTTCTTAAGTTTATTTTTAATTAATAAATATAGTTTTTTTAAATACGACCATTGTTTAAAACATTATTAATTAAAAAACCCTATTTTTAAGCTTTAAAAAAAATCTAAGATATTTAGGCAATAGCCAAAGAAACAATCTTTTTGAAAACAAGAGACATCAACTTTTTGAAAAAGTATTTAAGGCGTAATAATGGGAAAAAAACATAAAAATTATTTAAATAAATTGGAATTCGATAATTTATATATTTTTAATGGTTGAATTTATAGAAACCAAATTAATTTTGTTGAAACAAAAAAAACTTTATTTTAGTAGGAGAAAAATTTACAAAGCTATTAAATAATAACTACCATCAGATTTAAGTAGGTTAGTAGTACAAGTTTTTTAGATATTTGGTGGGAGTTCTTCCATAAGAATCACCATTTGGTTTTAAATGTTAACCAGTGCCTGGATACGAATTTCAAGCAACAATCCTAAAGCCGATTCGATTTTTTGTTCTCTTTTTGCCCTGAAGTTAGCTACTCTCAAGCTAAAAAAAAACTCCTTGTGAAAACCAGATATTTATAAAAGTCTTACGAAGCATACACCAACTCATAAATCTTTACCAAACAAAAGTTGTATATAAAATAATAAAGAGATATCAATTTTAAAAGAACTATATTTTACAAAGTAGGCCAAATGAATCGAGTACAAACTTTAATTACAGGTAAATATAATACTAAGCCTATGTTTGAAAAAATAAGTAAAATCATATAAAATAGTGTTTATTAAAAGGGAATGTAAATTTGGAGGGAAAAAATATTGTTTGTCTTTCAAATAGAAATTTAGTTATATATTTATTCACTATTGCAATTACCATACGAGAGTGCTATTTTGCCTATGTATGATTGCCATAAGATATTTGGTAAAATACTGAGTACTTACTTTCTCTATTGTGTTGAGAACTCTAAAGTTCCTTGTTCCACATACACAAGTACGTCAGATATCCAGTCCACCTCTTTACACTCTATTCCTACCTTGAGATAGTTCTATCTAGTCCACCTCTTTAAATCCTATACCTATTTTTAGATAGTTCTATCAAGTCCACTTCTTTACATCCTATACCTATTTTGAGATAGTTCTATCCATTCCCCCTCATCATACCTTATCCTTATATTGAGCAAGTTCTGTCCAGCCCACCCCATTATACCCTATTCCTATCTTGAGCTAGTTCTATCCAGTCCACCTAATTAAACCCTATACCTATATTTAACTAGTTATATCCATCCACCCTATCCATATCTTGAGCTAATTCTATCCAGTCTCCCTCATTACACCCTATACCTATCGTGAGCTAGTTCTATCCATTCCACCTCATTACACCCTATCCCTATCTATAGCTAATTCTATCCAGTCCCCCTCTCATCTATTTCAAGTCCAGTTTAATGTTATCCCCCCAATTGCGTCTAGATATTCTCAATGGTCTCTTCCCATTGTGTTTACCAGTCAATGCCCTGAACACGGTTTTAAATTCTTCCATTCATTCTGCATGTCCTGCCCACCGTAATCTGCTATATTTGACTCTCTTAAAAAGTCTTGAAATGAGAATAGTGTATGTAACTGATCATTATATAACCACCTCCACATCCCAATATCTTTATTCCTTTTTGTACCAAAAAAATACCGAATAAATTTTATTTATTTATTTTAGTGGCCGATTTGAGAATTGTTTAAGAAATAGCACTTATTTTACACTTTCTTTACTTTTGAGCAGAGAAATGTAGCTTATCTTTGGACTCGAAGAACTGTCTGTTTGTGTCTTTCTAGCCTATTTAATTAGTAAAGTATGGTACTCACATATAATACTAAACAAGCTCTGTACACCATAGAAGCATCATTTGAATGCGTTTCTTTGCTACTCACCTGAAACAAAAAAAAAAGCACATCATAAATTATTGTTTTTTTTAATGCATTGTGTTTAACATTGAGGCTATTAAAGCATTTTATTTTTTTTCGCCACGAATTAGTATCTATTTGGGTTGTTGTACGCATACATTGATAGCAGTATTGGAGTAGGTATGAGGAAAGGTAGAATAAAGAAAGTGTATAGCTATTTTGATGGATAGAAAGTGGAAAAAGATCCAAGAAAAACATAGCTCAAAGCATTCGGACGGGATATGAGCCCCAATATACTCATCACCAGCGAACCAGATAAAACCATAACACCTTTGTCCCCGTAACAACAGGTAAAAGCCAGTTCCCTATTAGTTCTAATTAACGTTTAACACCTCCATAGTAATATATTATCACCAATAGACTCCGTATCTACTCGAGGAGTCAACCAATCTCCTAGTAATATAAATAATGGTCCGGGGTTCAATCCTCAGTCAAGCCACAGATTTATCTTATTACCAAACCCTTCCTTTACCTCTGACAAGACGTGTATTAATCCCAAATTTGAATGCCAGGCCTCCACCGTGGTTCGGATCTCACGTTAAACTGTAGGTCCTCCATTTCATCTCACAATCACCCTACCATTACACATTAACGTAAGTGCGTATAATTCGAACGGGTAGTAAGACGCGGTTCTTATAGTAATAATAATAATAATAATAATAATAATAATAATAGGGTAAAGTGATTGCCTCAGGACCCGATATTTGCGGGTTCAAACCTAGCCTGGGGTTGACGTATTTTTCTCCAGTGTTAAAAATCCATATCATAGCTTCATTCGGAGGGGAAGTAAAGCCATTGGTCCCATGTCGATTGTGGCATGTAGCAAAGCCCTGGTTAGTATGTGGAAAAACCATTCCCGACAAAATAGTTAAGTCCTTTTACTCTAAATCAAAGAAATTTTTGTATGCTGATCTAATCAGTTCATTCAGAAAGTGCACGTTAAATAGCTCAAATAACATTTATGAAACATTATAAAATAAAATTTAAAGAAGCATTACTTCACTAATCATGATGTAAACACTAACATTTGTGCTTCAGAGACACTAATGTCCTGAAGATGGTATTCAAATACGGAAACATGTAGAAATACACCAACAACTGGCCTTCAATCAACTTTGACATTAAGGAGCAATGGATCATGTATCAAAATAAGACTTTGAAATTACACATCGTTTTACATCAAAACAAGAAATAAATCTTAATTCAAAAACTTTACAGTTCATGATTTGCTATTTTTTCTCTTTTATTCCTTGACTCTTACATTTATACTTTTGTATTATTATAACTTTTTATCAATATTTATTGTTTATAATTATGACATTTAAATTTACATGTAAAATTCAATATACTATGTAGTTACTGCTTTTGACACGCCGTAATGCTACACTCGTAGAGTGTGTCTCAATAATCTAATTATCTAATTCAAATTTTAATTCATCATTTGTGGTTTGATTAAAATGTTTTCATAAATACTTTTATGTTGATCATTTTCATTTGAAAATCATTTTACAATTCTTAAAATTTCCTAACTAGTCAATTTTTAATGCATATTTAATCTTTTTTATTTATTTAAAATTTCTACTGTTATGTTAAAACTGGTTTTTATCCAATATTATATATTTCAATTTAAAAAAAATCTTAACACTAGTTAGTCAATCTTTTATTAGAATTTAATATTGTTAATGCATTTTTACTGATGTATATTTTTAAAAATTAAAATAATATTAGTACATTAATTTTCAAGCCTTATTATTTTATACCTCAAATAAATAAAATAGCAGGCAATACACTTCCAATGGGGGATTGGATGACCTCGGAATGTCAACTATATATATATATAACCTTAAATCTACAAACAATATGATAATCATATAGCACGACCCGCAACACTTATACCTGAAATGGCGTCAATATCACGGAAAGCTGTTGGCAGAGTATATAGGCATTCGCAGTGAGATCAAATCACATCACAGTAATACAAACATGTTGGTTGCATCCGGTATTGGGGCAAACGCTGACCACAAGTTGCATTGGAGCGATAAGTATATTTTCGTAGTGTCGGGGGCACATGTCAACCATAGAAGGGAAAAAGGGGAGGGATCAATGCTCAAACTAAAATTTAGTACCAACAATCATTCTTGCAGCAGGCTCGATTTTTTTTTTTTTTGTTATCGCCATATATTGCAACATGTTCTGAATATAGGTATATATGGCAATTATTCTAATGGGGTAGAAATGAGGAAGGAAACATTTAAGAGGTAATCTACCCGTATTTGCGTGGAAGAGGAGTGGTAAACCATTTAGGAAAAAATTGCTCTCAGTAGACCCGACCGGGATTTGAGCTCCGATCTCCCCGTCATCACCAGATTATTCTAACACGAGAGTGACGCATTAGACTATTCAGACACTGAAGTGGGTCCTAAAGGATTTTTAAAGGCAGTCCCGCATAACATTGGTGTCGTGTGTAAATACTAAATGGTGCTGATGACAAAAAAAATATCAAGCATGATGTGTCGTACGTATGTTTGGGATTATATTTTATAAGAATTGAGTTAAAATTAATACAAAACTAAGTTTTTAATAGAAAGTTTTTACAGCAAAAAAAAAATTACTAAAAGAATTAGGATGATTCAAAGTTTGTTATATCGATGTAATGTATAAATCAGTTTACTGTAACGACTTAAGCATTTCATCCGTTCAGTGAACCACACATTGTTATCCCTACAAACCGCCCCCCTCCCCCCCACACACACACCCAAAGAACGATAGTATTCAGCAAAACCTGTCTCACTGACAAACAAAAACTCCCTTAATTTTGGAGTCTGTAACAAAGATCCAACTCAGATTAATTGGCCGCCCTCCCTTACAACGCATCATACCTTTAAGCTCCACATACCTTGGCAAATAGTTAATGAGAATAAATTCCACGATAAAATAGTATGGAAGGGGTGGAAAAGGGGGGGGGGGGCCTTGGTTTACGTGTAAATCAAACCATGAGCATCTATGGTGAACTAAAAAAAGGGGGGGTTATACTATCCAGTTCATAAAGTCATATTTTATTCCAACTTTTTTTTTGTTTGTAAAAAATAAAGCAGTTAATTATTACTTTTTTTTTCCAAACAAGGAGGAGTGAGGAAAGAGGCCTAAAGTGATAGTAGATAAATTTATGGGGGTTGCGTGAAGCTGGGGGGTTGATAGTGATGGAAACCTTTGTAAAAGGTGGTAATGAAACTCTATATAATTTATTTAGCTTACCTGCATAAAATATGGAAGTATTGTACACTGAAGAGACGTCTACTTTTTAATCATCTTTCGCTAATAGGGGAGGGGAGGAAATGTGGGGGGTATCGCGTAAAACGCGGATGCCTAATGAAAGGATGATAGATAAGGGTGTGCTATGTAAAGGTATTAAATAAGCTCATTTACAGCCCTTTCGTTCCACACACCCAACCCACTTCCTAAAGTATTTTATAATACACGGTTCCTCCCTCCTGAAATAAGTTTACAAAACTTTATCCCATCAATCATTTTGTCTCAAACTTTTTATTTTTATTTTCGTTTGATAGCGCTGTTTTTTTTTCCTCCCCACACATTTTACTCTTCAACTTGTTACATCCTACCTGCTGAATTCCTCTTCCCCTTTCTCCTGTAAAACATCAACCCCCAACATTCCACATTTATTTATTTATTTACCAATGAAAACTTTCCTCACTTTTCACATCGCCGCATTATACTCGACAAAACGAATTCCTTACACGAGTCTTTTCCATCAGAGGAGAAAGTTACTAGAAAATATTCTCATTTTATTTTTTGTCACATGAAAAACTTGAGATGGTTTATAAAAGGAGCTTGTTTAATTTTTATTTATTTTTTTATTTTTACTCTATGTTAGAGACGCTAAGACTTTTTCTACCAGTGTGCTGCTACTTAAGGACTAGAACAATTTTGAACTAGCCTAGTGTGGTGACACATCTTAACGTTTTTTAATGAGTATTTAAAAATTCAAAACTTGTAGAATATTATGAAATGCAATCAATAACTAAATAAAATTGTAAATATGTTAATAATGCTTCAAAGAAGTAAAAGTGATCGAATTGTCAAAGTGAGGGTCTTTGACTAAGTATATTAATTCCAAAAACTTCGAGTAAAAACCTTGAAAGTAGCACCTCATAGGAAAAAAAAAGACACTGGTAGTGATGATATATATATATATCACTATCAATGATTCTATAAATTCACTGGTTATTTTACAAAATAACGAATTCAGCACATTCACAGTAACACACACACATATGTAGGTCTGTGCGCACGTGTGTGTGTGTGTGGGGGGGGGGNGGGTTAGTCGTAAAATAACCAGTGAATGTAAAGAATCACCGAAAACGATGGTTTATTTAACAAATAATAAGATTTATTTAAATTTACCAGTGATTTTATGAATTTCCCAATGGAGTTTGGTGAAAGTATGAAACATGAACTGTATTATCTATATTTACCGGTGATTTCATAAAATATTGTGTGTATGTGAAAAACAAAGACCATAAATCTAAACTAACCTAGCCCAACCAATCCCAAGCTAAAATAAACTGGTCTAAACTAACCTAATTGGCCTAAAATAAACTAAACAAACCAAATCTTGACGTGACTTATTAACATTCACTGGTGGTTGATGGTAATTTTGTGAACTCACTGATGATTTTTTTAAATGTCCGGCGAGGATGTGAAATAGTAAATACATTATTACATTCCCCAAGTGAACCAGTGACTTTGTAGAATCACCGGTGACTGTAGAAACCAATCACATTCAGCCCATTCACAGTAGCATATATATGTTAAAATCAATAACTTACACAATCTTTTCCATATTAATTTGAAACATATTGTGTATTGATAGCCAAGCTTCAGTTTATAATTATTTGTCTTCAACAACACATAAGGTGCACTTTTAAGTACAAGCCAAGATGATTTCTAGCATATGACTTCACTAAAGTTCATTGTGACATAGCCTAATATTGCCTATAAAAAGTAATAAGACGTTGGGGAGAATGTTAATTAATGTTTATTAATTTCTCTCGACACCTCGGAGAGAGAGTGTTGTAATAGTAAAAAAATTAAACTCGAAATTTTGACAAGTGTTGACGTTTTATGAAGCCTTAAAAACAAACAAGTTGTTTTCGCAATGCCATCTGTTTGTATGTCTGTCTGTCTCTCAGGCTAGAGCCCAAATTATTTTACCGTTCGGTCTAAGACTTGGATGTCTAGGGTCGTCATCAGCTTCCCAACGGGAGATTTTTGGAATCACATATTTAACCATAAATTTAAAGGTAGTTTAGTGAAGGGCAAAAATAGAACAAATCGATTTTCTATATATAAGGCAATTCTCATTTTCTAATGAAAATTACTTTGGGGGTACTTTACATGGAAGAAATTTGTCGAATTTTGAACAATTCTCCGATACTATTAGATATACGAAATAACTTATCATTGTAAAGGCGTAATACTATTAAAGATACCAATATTTCTTTTAAAATATAGTTTTATAAAACCAATAGTTTGAGCTATAAGCAAATATATATACTTTTTAATTCATATCTTTGAAAATGAGTTTTATTCCTATGCTCTTTAGTGGACAAAGATGTTTCTCTTTTCTCAAATTTTCTGTAACTGTGTTCCTAGTCTCTAATTCCACAGCACATTGGTTCCAAAACTGTGGTTTATACATCCTCTGGGGGTTAGCGAAATCTTCCAAGGGATCCGACAAAATATTTCCTTAATGTCAGATTTTTAACTAACAATTTGTGAAATTATGTGAGGCACATTTACAAGATTCTATTACCTAAACTTGTTGAGGTTTCTGTTCATTATCTCTTCAAGAATCTACGTTTAATTTTTATACTCCCTCATCGATAATTAGTTTCGCTCTTCACAACAGAAACAGTCTCAGTGCTGAAATTGACTTTATTTATCGTCTGTGGTTCCTGACATTAAATATTGTGCCATCCGTTGGAAGCGTACCCGTATCACTAAGACACGCGAAGAGGTGAGTAGCTGTTAAAAGTTGTAAACAATTTTGAAACTTAAATCACCCGCCATGGAATTTTGTGATTACAAGAAGGTATTTCAGTTATGTCAAAGTAACAACTTCCAGTACCACTTTAAAACAAACCATCTGAAATGTGATCATATTGTGAAAATAAAGATAAGAAAATGTTACTACTGTACTTATTTAATTTGTTTTAATTTTTGAAATAAATGTAAAAAAATTTTGAACTTTTAACTACGTAGTTTCAATATTATTCATTATTTTTTATGGTGTATCCCAAAGTACCTACTGGAGCTATAGTCGGTTAGGTGACCTGGTGGTCTAGGGGTAAGGTGTCAGACTTTAGTGCTGGCGGCCGGGGTTCAATCCTCGGTCCCGGCAAAGATTTATCTGATTACCAAACCCTTCCTTCACCTCTGACAAGACATCTTGTGAATGTGGGGAATGCCAGGCCTCCACCGTGGTTCGGATCCCACGTTAAGCTGTAGGTCCTTCATTTCATCTCACAATCACCCTACCATTACACATTAGCGTAAGTGGGTATAACCCGAACGGGTAGTAAGACGCGATGCCAATAATAATAATATAGTCGGTTAATTTAAAGGTATTAAACCTATTAATTGCAATTAATAACTAACTTTCATAACAAAATTAGGTAAAAATTAAGTGTGTGGCTATGGATATCTCAGGGGGTTCGTACAACTCAGCTGATTGTGAAAATGGTTCGTGAGTAAAGAAAGTTTGGGAACTACTGCCACAAAGTAACAGTATATTAGTTAATTCATCAACTTTGGTGTAGTTTTATACAACAACCTATTATTTCATTTCCCAAATCTTATGAGTTTTTAGTAGCTTACATCTATTTTAAGATAAAAGCGGGAGAAAGTTGGTGCGGTGCACCGTAACATTTATTTATATATTTTATTGTCGGTGTGCCACCCAAAACGTGCCATATAGTTGGCATCACTGCTCTAGGTAGTCAACTAGAGAAGAATTCCACCCCTCTCCTCTAATCCACTGACGGGCGCACAAACCAATCAAGTTCGGACGCCAAGTGGGAAGCACTACAGGGCACTTAGGGGAAGAGGGGGCAGGAGATATTGGGGGCTACCCCTGTACCAAGCTACAACATATTCCCATGACAAGTGTCAGCAGAAAAATGATTGAAAGAAAAGTTTCACCGGGACAGAAAAAACACCATATTGGCGTAGTTGGATAGAGAGAGAGGTCAGCGAAAGTGCTGAGCGATGAAGTGGACAGTAGGTTTTATTTTACAGGCCGTGTTTTTTTTTTTTGTAGCACCGCGTCTTGCTACCCTTTCGGTTTGTACGCTTAAGTACTAATTACGGTAATGTGCTAGGAATGGTAAAGGTTGAATTTAGAGGAAGTGAACCCGCATTTGCATGGAAGGAGTGTGAAAAACCATTTAGGAGAAACCATACCCAGTTCACCCAACCAAGATTATAACCTCAATCTACGCGTCCTCGGTAGTCTAGCTCAACAGGAAACTAGCGCGTCAGCTAACTACGCCACCTAGGCGCGTCATGGGCCGTGTTAAAATGACAAGCAGCATCTGAGAGGATCGTATCCTCATTCCGTTTTATCTATGCTATACTATATAAAGAGGCCGTTCTACTAGAACTCGGAAACGCGTTGCAGAGGTCTAGAAATTCCGCGTTACTTAAGGAGTGGTTTGTTATTCAAAATATGACTCACTCCGA
Source organism: Timema monikensis (assembly GCA_902151445.1). Classification (NCBI taxonomy): domain Eukaryota; kingdom Metazoa; phylum Arthropoda; class Insecta; order Phasmatodea; family Timematidae; genus Timema; species Timema monikensis. Next base: position 99,982 of record CABFVZ010001325.1, read on the forward strand.
AATGAAAGTGAAATATATAATAAATACACGTCTTCGTAGGATTATAAACCCTGCAATTTAAGTATTATAATTTTACAAATAATGGTATGATGCATCACTAAGACTTTCTCTCTTTAATCTTAATATAGAGATATTTGTTTGCAAACTGGATCGGAAACATCCTTAAGGGGAAACTGCCTTCTGCACAATGTCATGGAAGGAAAGGTTGAGGGAAAGAGGGGCTTAGGAATAAGAAGGATTCAAATATTGGATGGTTTGAAGAAAAGAATAAAAAGCTCGGCATGTGAAAATGTTAGGTGCCATTTTATTTGCAATATTAAACAATGTCTAGATAAAAAAATTAATCAAAATCATTAGAGTGGATTTTAATTTTAAGGTTGGATATTTAATTTCAAAAATTCCTCGGAGGAACCCTATCAAAACATAATATATCAAGTTTCAGCCCTATCGGTAAAATGGTTTAGGCTCTAAGGCAAGAGAGACAGACGGCATCGCGAAAGCCACTTTTAGTTTCAGGGAGTCATGAAACGCCAACATTTATCAAGATCTTGAGTCCGATATTTTTTAATATTACAATACATCTCTCTCCGAGGGATCAAGATAAAGTAAGAATTATATGAAGATGAATTAAGCTCACTTTCGACCACGTTTCTAATTAAATTTTGGAGCTCTGAGAACAAAATTTAAAATAAAAGTCATTTTTAACAGTGTCAGAATGTAAAATGCTACATAATTGTCATGCCCATAAGAAATATTGCAGTGCGACCATATTTCCCCTCAAGAAAGCGACCGCCTTAAGGTACAATTTCCGAACAAAGATATATGTCGTAGTAAGATTTAAAATCTAACTTAACTTATGGTATCTATAATAATATTATTAAAAAGAGGAAAGATTTTTTTTTGTAATGGATAAACTCAAAAACTACTGGACCTATTTAAAAAATTCTTTCACCAATATAAAGATACATTATCAGCGAGTAACATAGGATATATTTTATTTTGAAAATTTAATTTATTCCTCATAAAAATGTCGATAGTATATTATATAGTCGTTGGAAAAAAAAAGTTGTTGAAGGAAAAGTGGGGTTGTTGAAGGGGGCGGGGGTAGGAATGAGATGAAAATAGGAGGGAGGATAAAAAGATGGAGGGGGCTATACAGTGATGGTAGGACTGTATTTTCAAAAAGAATAAGTAAAAAAAAAAGTTTTGTTTTTATATTGACATGATGGATGATTTGAAGCTTTGTTTTACAGGATTCTTTACAATATTTTTTTACAGGGAATATCACACACCCTGAACCATAAGAGCGTAGGTGTACTGGGCACTATTACCTTTCACCACGATTTCTCTCTCAAATTGGACTGGGTGACACTGGTTTGATTCCGGATGTTGTACAAGATATTTATAATTCGTGTAAGGAATCGAATTATTTTGGGGGTCAGTGTTGGGGATGGTCAAGGTGGGATAGAAGGGGTGCGATAAAGATCCAGCACTTTTACAGTTTTTATTGTAAAACTTTTTTTTGGCCCAAAAAAATTAATTATTGCTCCATTACAAACATAGAATTTTATTTTCTTCACATAGTGACCACAGATTATTTTTGAAGTTATACTTCTTTAGGCGCTTTATGAAAAAATGATGAGAGTGACACAAAACTGTAACACAAAAGTAACAGGTTGAAGGTAAACCGCTCACTAAGTCTCGAAAAAAAAAAGCTACCAACAAAATAGAAATAGAACCTCTGTTAGTCGCGCATGTTGGTACGCTCATAGAGAAATGTATACTATATTATTCCTTTCTCTATGGTACGCTCGTCGCCTCTGATCACTGTTTTCATATATATAATATTTATCCACATGTTTCTAGTTTCTACATTCACAACACGTGTTTTAGTTTCATACAAGTGCGAATTATATATGTGCTAATAAATTATATTCAGTAGTGATTTAAATTGAATATTTTGATTAAAATTATTTACTATTCGTAAATATTAGTGAAAAAAATTGTGCGTATAGACTTTTTCAAGTGCTCCAATATAATTGAGGTTAACTATTCGTATGTATTATTTATTGATATAAATTAAAATATTATTATTTAACATAATTAATACTAAATATTATCATTTTATTGTAATTAATTATTTGCATGCAATTAAAAACTATTTTTTAATGATGCCAAAGAAGTATAACTTCTCGCGCGCGTACATAAGTACACACACCCATTTTTTTTAAATATCTGTCAAGAGGGTCCTGGAATTTAATGACTACTTTTTCTCTTCATTTAAAAAGTTTATCATCCAATGCCACTGTGCTCATGAAAAATATTTAAGAACTGTTTATATTACCATAAAGGAAGAAAATTAAACAACGTTTGTAGTGGAGCAATATTTTATTAATTTTAGCAACAACAAAAAAATATTTTTTTGTAAAAACTGCAAAATTACTGGTAAAATCTCGCATCCCCTTCCATCATCCCACCTTAAGTTGTATAGAATGCGTACTATTATGGTTAAGTTTGTAAGTCGTGTGCTTATATATTCTGAGATGTGTTGAGTAGACGTTAAACCACTACAATAATAAACATGTTTATCATTGTGTGTGTATGTTGGTGTGTGTGTGGGTGTGGGTGTGTGTGCGCGCGCGTGTGTGTGCGTGCGTGCGTGTGTGTGTAACTAATGGCAGAGAGATGACTTTTTGATTATCTTCTAAGTAAGTATGAAACAACAGATTTAAATTCTAGTAGAAGCCTAAGGTTCACCCTATGTGTATTTTAAGCCCATTTGAACTTTTAAAAGTTATAAAAGTTCCTTTCCAACGATCAAATAAAACGTTGTGGCAAATAAGTGTCAAAGAGAAAGCAGCCCTCGCAAACGCAGTTTTAGTAAAGTATTGTTTTTTTACAAATGGCACGATTGTTTTACCCACGAACGGAAAAATAAATAAAAGTAGGTTAGTTTATTCGAATACTCTGTTGAAGAGCTACGTACACTCGGCTCTGATGAAATCTAGACCCTTGACATTCATTTAAATGTATGTGCACTATATGTGGCAATTGAAAAAGAGTAAAAAAATTTTTTTTTCTTCTTAAAAGGGAAAAAAAGGGTGTAGAAAGCTAAATAATCTGGGGCGGTGGAAGGGCTTTCACTAGAAAGTGGACGTAATATGACAATATCGTTTCAATATAAATATATTGGGTGGCTGTAAAAGGTGTGTGTGTGTGTGTGTACGTGTGTGTACGCACGTACGCAGGGGTAAAGGTGCCGTATACTAATATATTAAGATTTAATAGAGTTTGAAAAACTTGATTCCGTGCCCACATTGTTTAAGGCGTCACTTTTGCAATATACTAGACTGCCGATGAAAGGGAGATCAAAGTTCATATACCGGTCAGGTGTACTGAGATAGGTTCTTTCATAATGTTTTACAACTCTCATTCCACAAAAATGCGGGTACACTTCCTCTAAGTTAAACCTTCCTATTCTAAAATCATGGCGTAATTTGATGCTAAAAAAAATAATCAAAATATAGTTAGTCTATGACTACCTTTGGTTCCTGGCTATAGATTCAGAGGTCCAGGGTTCGATCCTAGGCGCTTCCATATTTTCTGTGAAGCAGTGGATCTGACACAGGGTCAACTTAGTCACGTGAGGACAATGAGTTATTTGGATGGGGGAGGGGGAACAGCTCCGATCTAGAAAATTGAGATTAACGGCCATAGGGTCCATTGTGATGACCACATGACACACTCTAGCCACATATGTTGGCAGTGTCTTCGCCAACAAACTGCGGCAGTTTGATTAGAATGGCTCAACTGCGGGCTGATGCCATTGACTCTAGGAGTCCATCAATCCCAAGGGGGTTCCCAATAATTTCCAGAGGAGTGCCTAGACACCTTATCTGAGTCAGTAACCTTTCTGCTGAGCCTAAGGTGGGATGAAAGGAGAAGCGAGAGAAAAAGTCAGTGTTTATGCAATTTTTATGGCAAAACATTTTTTTTGGCCAAAATAAATATAATATTGCTCCAGTACAAACAAAGTTTAATTTTCTTCACATGTTGATATCAACAGTTCCCAAATATCTTTCATGAGCATGGTGGTATTATCTAACAAACTTGTTAAATTAAGAGAAAAATTTGTCATTACATTCCAGAACACCTTTGACAGATCTTCAAGAAATGTTGATATCATCTTGTGATGAATCTTAAATTCTATGTTTGTATTGAAGCAATATTTTATTTATTTTGGCCAAAAAAAAAAAGGTTTTGCCATATAAACTGTAAAAACACTGACTTTTCCTTGCATCCCCTTCCATCCCACCTTAAAGAGTCCCAGGTTTGATACCCTGCAAGGCCGAAAAAAGTATCATTAATAATATGTGGATATATCATCACAGTGAAGAATTAAAAGCCCAGAGGCTTCTGGATGCTATATATGTTCTTAGGGTCACCCTTATGGGTGTGTAAACGGTGCAGCCCCACAAGGCCCAGTGATTTGGGGGCCCCCGATCTTGCTTAAGTGAAAGAGAGAAAAGCAAGATGGGGCGGGTAATTTTATATTGCGCGCTCGTATAGTAGGTATAGTACGCTGCACTGTAGCAAATATTTTCAGTGTGTTCAGATAAATAAAAAACAATAATTTGTTTTGATTTATTGAACGAGTGAAGAGAGTTCCTTATTTTGACTCCACCAATTTGCACTTTTCTGTCTCTTTTGGATAAGTAACAAAGATAACTTGAATGCATCTACCGATTTAATTATAACGTGGCACAATTGTTCTTTGTACCTTTATACAAATAAATCTCGTTGGGGAAGAAAATAGGACAAAGAGTTGGGGAGTAATCAACCCCTAATATGTATAAAAACACGGATTCTAGCATTAATTAATACAACGTATTCACTTTTTAGGGAATTTCCTTGTAACTTATACGGCTGGAATTTGGTATATAACTGCAAACTACTGTGAGTACATCAAACAGATCTAAGTTTTTAATTTTCTTTTGGGATTTTTAAGGGCTAGGTAGATAACCTACGTCTACTAAGGATGGCCTTGTCTGTTTTGTATTTAAGTTAATTTATAAATTATGTGCTGATATAACCATTCGATTAAAAGCTGCACGTTAAATACATAAAATAAAGAGAGAAATAGCATTATGCTGTCAACCTCCCTAAGTTGCTAGACAAAAGAACCGGGACGTAGGGAAAGTGTTTATGTATTAATGGTTTGTACTTTCTAATGGTTCTTTAACCGATATATATCCTGGCATTTGTTTCGCACTCTATGGCAAGAAATATAGACCTGTATTGGTAGCGTAGTACACATAAAATGGAACTAGTCCATTTATTACTCATTAGCTATTTTAAAAAAATGCTTAAAGTTTTTTTTATTTATTTTTTAAATATAGCAAAAGAGATAAGAGTAAAAGATTTTTTTTTCTTTAGTAATTTCACCAAGATGGCTTCATCTAAAGGGTAGGTAGGAAGGTAGTTATAAATTATGTGCACCTCCATAGTATGTCAAAATAATGTTTAGGAATTTCGTATAAAAATAAAGCTCCCATTGTGACAGGATGAGATTCTAACTTAGATCTTCCGATCACCAGCAACCCCGTACTAAATGAGATTTAGACCCTGGCCTAAGCAAATGGTGCCAATATTTCTGTATATTTTTTTATTTATTTATTTTAGGTATTTAACGTGGACTTTATGAACCGTAAACGAACTCGAAAGGGCCTACCAATTTTGCCGGGAAAGGTATTTTCACATACGTTCCATGGTTCCTTCACGTGCCACAATCGACATGGGACCGATGGCTTTACTTCCCCTAACAATGAAGTTGTGGTTTGGATTTTTATCACTAAATAAAATTTCATCAACACCACCTGGGTTTGAACCAACGAATATCGGGTCATGAGACGAGCACTTAACCCCAAGACCACCGTGGTTAACTTTTTACTTTCTCGCTATCTTACAGGTAGAGAAAGTATTGTGATCGTCAAAAAAAATCGAACTCAAGAAGACTCTCACGTTGCATGACCCCCCGAATCAGAAAAAGTTGTTTTTAATGTATGTCTGTCTGTCTGTCTGTACCTCCGACTAGAGCCTAAACTGTTTCACCGATCAGGCTAAAACTTGATTAATAGGGTGTTCATAGAGTTGCCCCGATGGCTTTTTTGAATTGGATATCTAACCCTAAAATTAAGGCAAGTTTAATGAAGGGCAAAACGAGAAAAAGTAGATTTTCTCAAAATCGGCTTTTAACGATTTTGATTAAAATTCGTATCTAAGCGTTGATTACTATTATAAATAAACTGGATATTTTCATTTTCCCAAGAAAACGACTTTTAGGGAACTTTACAGAAGCAGAAATTTGCGTATCTCTGCAACTATTTGAGATACTAAATAAGTTACCATTGCAAAATTGTAGTACTATTAAAAATAAAAAAACTTTCATATGAAATATATTTTTATAAAACCAACAGTTTCTGAGATAGTGGCAAATATATTAATAAAATTTTGTAAGATTTAGTTGTAAAGAGATACTACTTAACTTTTAACGCAATAATTCTCCAATGCTATAGAGTAATTAAATATAAGTAAGTCTCTAAAAAGTTTAAGTTCGCTTTCTATTAACCTCTAAAGGAGAAATGTTTGTCCAACAGTGATCTATCTCTATCATTTTAGATTCAAGAGTCAATATTTACCTATTTTACTAGTCAAAATTTATAAATGAGGAATTTAATAGCAATGTAATAACCATAAGATGTGCAACCCCTAATAAAATGTCAAAATTTTTAAACCGGAAGTCGATATTTTAATACGAAGTGTTGACCCTTAAGGACCCAATATCAATATTTTTACTTTCTCGTTACCTTACAGGTAGAGCAAGTATTGTGATCGTCAAAAAAATATAACCCGATATGTTGATGGATGTCGACGTCGCATGACTCCCTGAATCCTAAACAGTAATTTTCGCAATGCCGCCTCACCTGTATGTGTGTCTGTCCAACCTAAAATTAATAGCCGTTTACTAGAGGATGAAAAGGGAAAAATTCAATTTTCTCAAAATCGGCTCTAACGATTCTCTCTCTCTCTCATTTTAGACTCAATAGTCGATAATTACCTATTTTATTGGTTAAAATTGATAAAAGAGAAATTTAATAGCAATGCGATAACCATAAGATATGCATCCCCTATTAAAATGATGAAAATTTTAACAGGAAGTCAAAATTTTTAATACGAAATGTTGACTCTCAGGGACCCAATATCGATATTTTGTAATGATCCAAATACATAAGTGAAGACGTTAATTCTTTCAAATAAAATTATGAAATTTAAAACCACGAGTCAGAAAATGTTTTACGTACGTATAGCGCAATTTGTTCTCAGTTTTGCTAGTGTACGAATTTTGAGTAAATGTCTCCATTTTTAAACAATAGAGCGAGAAAGTTCATGCGGAGTTCCGTACAATTTATTTTTATGAGAACTTCCCTGTATTTAAAAGTGTTTTTTTAGGAGCAATTTTTTATTTTTAAAGGTAATTTAGAGAAGGTGGCCGGAAAAGTGGTCGATCTTGCGAAAATCTTGTCGAATGCCTAATAAAATTATGTCGTCATTAAAGTCAATAGCTATGTCTTCTAAGCTGACAAATATAGCAAATACCTTCAAATAATTTTAGAGTGTAACTAAACTAACCTTGACCACTCCTAATCGGTTATATCACTCCGCATATTGCTACCTATTCGGGTTATACGCATATGTACTAATTACGCTAATGCTTTTAGGGGTTAAGAAGGCTACACATATAAGTGTACCCGCATTTGCGTACGAGAGTGGAAAACAATTTTGGAAAAAATCAAACTCCGTACATCAGACAGGGATTCTAACCCCGATTTTACTATCATCGGCAGTCTATTTCAACACTAGAATAACGCCTTATACCGTAGGGCCACCGAAGCAGGTCCACGGTATGTAATGTTATAAGAAAATTAAATATTTTTTTATGAAAATATACATTTTATTTATTTTATTACTTTTCACTATAAGTCTTTGAAAAAGGTGGATTTTAAGGAATAAATATAAGATATAATTTTAGAGAGAATGAAAAAGTAGATTGGAGAAACAATGAGTGTTCGTGGGACCTTTTTTTAAGTTTGTAACCCGCCTCGGTGGCGTAGTTGGCTAACGCGCTAGTCGTGTTGTGCTCGATTGCTGAGGATGAGGAGATCGAGGTTCGAATCTTGGTCGGGTGAACTGGGGGTTGTTTTTCCTAAATGGTTTTCCACTATCCCTCCACGCAAATGCGGGCTCACTTCCTCTAATTCAACCTTCCCAATTCCTAAATCCAGTAACGTAATTAGTACTTAAAGCTTATAACCCGAACGGGTAGTAAGACGCGGTGCTAAATATTATTATTTAAGTTTGTAACTCGAATGAGGCCATAAAAGGTTACCAACCACTAGTTTTAGAAAGTGACATGGAGGAATTACATTTCCTTTTTCATAAAATTTGACTCGTGTGATGTTTAAAATATGCGACCACCCAGGTTTGTGCATGTCCTATTGAAATCGTCCTGCGTGTCCTTTTGGCTTTTCCCTAAAGATTCGCGTCGCAGAATAAAACACATTCGCAAAGGAGAAACAATATCGGTAGAATGAGATAGGGTTGCGATAAATGTTTGGAGGAATTTAAATAGTCATTTTAACGGAAGCGCTAGCCTTTATGTGATAAGAGGGAGGGAGGGTTAACTGGATGGTTGGTGGGTGCTAGAAGGTGGTGAGGGACGGGGAAACGTGTGCACTGCGCTGGACCAAGACAAAGATTCATGGAAAGGCGAGAGGCACCCCCGACAAACGCTTCAACAAATAGATGGCGCAACGGGTTGCTCCTAGGGATCTCGGTCAATTTCATTTCATTGAGCCGGGGGTGGAATCTATTTGGTGATAGGGTTCGGTTGAAGGGGTGGGTAGGGCATCGACAACCGTACTCAAAAGGTATGGGCGTAGCAATGGTATTCGTGGAATGTTTTGGAAAACACTGAGAAACGGAACATTTGCGGTCAAACGTTACACAGAGCGAACCAACGTGGGAATGTAAGGCAAACAAGAAAAAAAACAGTGTTTTTTGCAGTTTTTATAACAAAACATGTTTTAGGTCAAAATATATCAAATATTTTTTCTATATAAATATAGAGTTTATTTTCTTCGCATGATGATATCAACAGTTGTTGAATATCTGTCATGATCAAAGCAGCATTAGATGAGAAGCATTTTAAACGAAGCGAAGAGAAAAATGTTGTCATTAAATTCCAGAACACCCTTGATATCAAGAGCTGTTGAGGTCACCACGTGAAGAAAATTATATTATGTTTGTATTGAAACAATATTTGATTTATTTTGACCAAAATAAGTTTTGCTATAAACACCTTAACATAAAATATTGGCCCAACAAAATACAAATACACTATTAACATTATTGAACAAAATATTCAAGTGCCATCTAAAGAGATAACTGCGATAATGGAATAGTCGTGAAAGGGGTTATTAACTTAGCTATTAAAAGAAGTAGAATTCTGGTAGGCAAACATTTTAGAAAACTTAAAAACTTTTTATTATTTTATTGTTGTTTTATAGGAACTCTTATTTGTGGATACACGTAATTACTTAACGGCTGACAAGGAATTGCTCTCTATTGAGAACCACTGTATGGAAGTTATAGCGTCTAGAACCACGTGAGCCTTGATACCATTGGTCAATGGAAAAAGAGAAAACACACAGGTCGACACAAAAAAAAAATCAAATGTTAAAAACAATTCGAGGCTCCCTTGTATTCCCTTAAGTTATTATGTTATTAGTAGCGGCACTAGAATTTTGTGATACATGTTTTTTTTTTATAAATTTTTACTTAGAACATTAAAATGGCCTTATAAACTTATTTAAATAACATTGTAGCATTTTTCTATTCATAATTCATGAACTAAATAAAAGAAAATTGAATCTTATCATGAAATTGATTATTTGACCTTTTAATGCAAAATATGGTCAAGTTTGTTTGAACCTATTTTATTACGGTCAATTGTGACCAAATCCAACTGACGAAAATGAAACTATAATCGACATATATTCAAGATCTGTTGATATTAGCATGTGCAGAAAACTAAACTCTATGTTACTACTGGAGAAATATTTATTTTGGCCAAAAAATTTCAATTCTATAAAAAGTGTAAAAACACTAGCGCTCCCTTATGCCGCACCTTAAGAAAGCTATATATTTTTTTATTTATTATTTAAAAATATGTGTAATTTTTCTATTTGTTGCACTATATCAATTAAAATAAAAGTTGATTTGTTATCGTTTTCAAATAAAATTAATATTTTATAAATTTATCGACTTTTTATACCAAACTCCACAATTTTTATGTAAAGAAAGCTAATTTTTTTAAAATAAAAAATCAGGATTTTTAGATACTAAACAATTATTAGAAAATTAGATGGCCCATTTAATTTTTTATGTTAAGACAATCCATATTAAATAATTTTAGTGAAAATTATTAGAACCGATTTTGATGAAATTTAATATTTCTCTTCTCACCTTCGAGTAAGCCAATTTCAATTTTAGAGTTGTGTGTATAATTCCAAAAACTCCTCGCGGGAACCTTATCGAAACCTTAGATACAAAATTTTAGCCCGATCGATAAAATTGTTTCGCCTTTAGTGCCATCAACAGACAGACGGCATTGCCAAAAAGCACTTTTTTGGGTTTATAAATCGTCAACATTCATCAAAATATCAAATTTAATGTTTTTTAGAATCAAAATATTTTATCTCTCCAAGAAGTTACGAAAGAGTAAAAACACACAATACATAAGTTCTTTAGAAAGTTTCCGTGAGAAACTTGCTATATAGCCCATGGTATGTGTGATGCTTAACACCAAATATAGGAGTCGTCCTTAAATAGCTCGAGGCTTTTTTTAAAATGGTTTTCCACCCTCCTTCACCCCTCCCCCACGTAAGGTAACGTAAGATTTTACGCCATCTCCCATCCCCTCTCAATTTTACGTTTTTTTTTTTATAATTTGGTAAATTAGATTATTTTAATCGTTTGATTAATTTTTAACATAAGGTTTGGTAATAAAGCGAGTGATTTGAAATTTTAAAATACTTTAATTTCAGTAAAATTAGATGTAACACAACATAATGTTTAAGTGGAATTTTAGAATTAGTAATATATTTATTTCTGACAAACTTTTTTTTTTTAGATTTTGTCTCAACATTGATAAAAAAACTTAAGTAAGATGGATTCTGACACCCCTTTCTTATAAAAAAAAAAGGTAAGAAATTAATTAACCCCTCCTCTCTAAAAAAAAAACCTTACATAAGGATGGCTCCTTACCAATAAACATCAAGCCCTAGCCTAGATACATAAATTATTTAGTCTCTGATAGTATGGCGTAATCTTTTAAAATTATTAAATTTTTATATGCGTTTAACCAGGGTTTCTAGAACTATATACCATTTCCGTTAATGATTCAACCCCGACGATATGACTGTAAAACAGATAAGCTTCTGAAAAAAGTGGTCCGAGGAACGTTACATCTGCAAACAGAGCACCAACCGGCCGGTTCAGAGAAACCCTTTTACCTCGTAATTCAAGTGAGCGCATGCAAACAAGAAAACAGGGGGAGTCGTGGTTCCTCCGCACTCAGCAAGATTAATTCTGTCCACTGGCCACTTTCATCACCGGGGCTTAACCATCTGATCTGCGTTGATTTGGCGTGGTTCTTCCCCCCCCCTCCCCCCCTTTCAACATCCGCAACACACCCTTCTGACCAATACGGAGGCTCAAAGTTATAATCTTTCCCATGTGGATCATCTACATCCAGCTCAGCGTCGTCCCATGATACTACAGTCAGATTCAGAGATGAAAAAAACTTTTTTTTTTTACATTTACAAAATTTAACATTTTAAAATTATTTAAGTTAGGAGCGTCCAATACAGGAATCATAAGAATAAAAAAGCATGTACTAGTAGATTTTAATCCAATAAAAATTGACAAAAAATGTGTTGAATGCTGTTAGAATTTATGAAAAAAAAAAAAAGTTTTAAAAATTTACATTTTTTTAAAAATTAAAATGTACCTACCCAATTCAAAATTAAGTTGTTGCTTTTTAAATTGTTTTTTGTATAGCATTCAACATTTCAACTACTAAAATCTCTCAATGCTAGTCAATCTTAAATTTTAACTTCAATATTTTGATTTTTTTACCATAAATTTTAAAAGCACTCACCACTGTTTGTGTCAATTTTTATTACTTTAAAATTTACTGTTATTTCATTTTCAAGTCTTATTATATTTGATTATTAATCAGATTTCTTGTGTATAAAAACAATTTTTATTAACTGTTTTAATAAATTTAGGACTTTTAAGAAAAAGTACAGTTTTGATTAGCAAATTAAATCATCGTAACAATAAAAGTAATAAGTATTTTATACATTGATCTAAACTATTAAAGTATTAATAGAAATATAATGTATTTTTATTCTAATATTTGGTTATCATACTAATCTTGTTAATTTAATTAATGCAAGGTTTTAATTTTAAACTACAAATCCGAATCTATAATTATTATTGTTTGCTTATACCTAAAGATCGTGTTAGAGATTTAGTCATTTAAACACGAATGTCGTTCTTTTTTTACTGCCGCACGCAATATATGACTCAGCTCTTTAACAATATTAAGGTAAGTTGAAATATATTTGATTATTTTTTATTTGGGGAGGGAGGGGGTTGAAGGGTTATCGCCCCAATAGACCCACCCGTAACTCCTGTATCCGTAACTGTCCATACGACAAGTAATGTGATATAGCTTACTGTTATCATTTTTGAAAGGTTATATTATAGCTCGCTTTGATCGTTGGGGACAACGCCCCCAAGCCCCCAGTGAGTTTTCTTTGCAAGTGGATGAAAAATAATGTAATTCCAGAGCATTTTTTTGATAGATCTTACCGTTTAGCCATAAGAGACCTCCAAAGAAAGTGGAAACTTTAAAGTGGCTCCGCCAATGTGATTTTTTTTTCGGAGGTTAAAAATTAAATTTTATAACTTTTTGGAATTTTCCCGTCGGTTACAGGATAAAAGCTATAAGTTTGCCAAATTTCAAGTTTCTAGCTCATCTGGAAGTGGGTAAACATTAATGTCAGTGAATGAGTCAGCCGCGTGGTTGTATAGTAGTATAATAGTAGAGTACTGATTAAACAGTTAACTATGTTGACCAAAAATATTGGGGATGTTGAACTCCTCCACGGGAATAACTAGTCCTCCGAGTTTCTCCGTGACAGCTTAACGAAGGGATTATAAGTCTGAGTGTAATAGCCTAGTTCATACACTTTTAATGGGGGTGTGGGGTGGAGGAGTTCAAGGATTAACCCCCCTGGGCCCTACGTTGCGTAGAAGTCCACGGTAAAAGGAGTAGCTTTGCTCACAAAATTAAATCAAAATAAAATTCATAAATGCATGAAATATCAGGTTAAGTTAGGTTGGGTAAGAGCCATAATTATATGAATAAATTATGGAAGGTTTGAAAACTATGTATCATAATAATTATTTTTAACACAATTTTCTGAAATGGTCTTCCAATCATGAATCAAAAATTTATCAACGCATGAAAGGTTAGGTCAAGTTAGGTTGGGCAAGAACCATAAATATGTATATATAAACTATGGAAGATTTTAAAGGTAAGTTTGTACAAGGCTATTGAACGTGGGCTTCTTATAATCCCGTCCCTGAGTTGTGGAGGAACTACCTTCATCACCTCCCCCTTCCAAACCCACAGTGGAAGAACTCTACCTTCATCGCCTCCCCCTCAAACCCTCAGTGGAGGAATTCGATCGTGCCAAAAAAAATTGTATTTATTTAAAGACTATCTCCGGCGCCGCGCGTCACTCTCGTGATAGGGTGGGACTGCCGATGATGGGTAGATTGGGATAGAACTCCGGTTGCTGTACTGAGGGTGGTTTTACCTTCATGGTCTCTCACTTAAATGCAAGTACATTTCCTCTTAATTCTACCTTCTTATCTAACTCATTAGCGTAATTAGTAAGCCTACTCATAGGTATAACACGAATGGGTGGTGAGACCCAATGCTACAAAATTTTAAAATATATAATGAATTTCCATTTAGTTTTGAGTGTAATTTTTAGGTAACGCCTTCCATCATTAAGACCTGAATCTATGGTCACGTGGTCTAATGCTTCATACTCTCGATGGACTGGAATGGTTGCGTTTTACTTATTGGAATTAACAGTTTAGTTAAAGTGATAGTAAAGGTAGTTTAAAGAAAAAGGTAGTTAAAAAGAAATGCACCCACCTTAGCTTGAAGAAGGGCTGATAAATCAACAGGAAAGAACCCCCTTCTTCAGTACACCCAGCCAAGATTCGACCCTCACCTTCATGTCATCAGTAATCCATTATGCAGCAAGAAGAGTGACGCCTTTCACAATGAGACCACTGATGCCCAATTATTAGTAGGTTAAGCTAAATAAACAAACTTTTCACCATAAAACTACTGTTAAAAAGAGGTTTTACATATTTTTAATCACCCCCTCCTTCCCTCTCTTTACAACACACCAGTAGCGAGCGCTTCGTGACCAAAATTCTTGGGCAAGCTTGGAAGGGATGCCCCCAAAATTAAAAGGGCAGGGCCCGGATTTTTTAAAAATGTATTATGCTTCAATAAGCTGTTTAGAAGTGTGTTTTAGTGGCTTTGGGCTTCCTTCTGTTCTGTGATTTACATCTTAAAGATGTGTAGGCACGGGGTCACAGTACCTTGACAATATTAATTTCTCCTTTCATGCCAAACCATCCCTCTGTGTTTTGAAAGGGGAAGAAAGGGGTAGTGACTTCGGTTCTAGTCGTCACCTTTCGGGAAAGAAAAGTCTTAGCACGGATGCTTTCATTTCTACCTGACATCCGCAGCTCTTACCCTTCTCTCCCCTCCGAAATCTATGACGTCACAAATAAGAACTACACTAGCTAGAGCAATGGAATGAAAGTCGGATGAATACTGACTTTCAACCACCATTAGATGGTCCAGTGCACGTCTTGTATGCATGTTACGGTCACTGCCATGTATGGGATTTTTTTTCTTCAAATCCACTGATTCTTGAATTACATTTAAATGATTACCAGGAGTTTATTTTTGCAAACATTAAATAAAATAATTACATATCTTCAATCAAAGGCAAACTTTGCTTGCCCTGACGTGACGCCACTGCAACACACGGTACTTTCATAGCTCTCGGCCATAAAAAAAACGACCTCAATCAAAGATCAGTTAAGTTTTGTGACAAGGACTATACATAGCCAATAGCTTTTTGTTGTAAGATTTCACCCCGTGATTGTGGTCACGTTTCACCTACAGAATCAATCTTTTTCCTTTAGTGCACAAACACACCGTTTGGTATTTTCTTTTCCTTGCGGGTACTTACGGATTTAAAAAAAAAATTGAGGATATGAAAAGATTCATTTCTCATTTTCTTTCCAAAAGATTTTTTTCTTTCAGCCACGAAAGATTTTTTTATTACTATTACTATTCGTCAATAGGTTCGACTTGGCTTTGCTATCAAACTGCGCGAGATAAGAGGTACAAAATGACATTCTCCATAATTCATGTGAGATACTTGTTCCCAAACCCTATATCACCCTATTCTTTCTAACCTCTTCACTCGTTTTCCGTCTTCTCTCCTATTCAACCATTCTCTCCGTACACCTGACGCACTTGTCAGCGTGTGAACAAGCGCAACAGAAACGATGAAAGGTGTACAAATTCACATAATGGAGATTGGAACAGCATCGGAGCTCCTGTCAATATTAATAGATTACACCTAGGGGGAGATAATCACCTGTCTAATTAAATTACAGGAAAAATAAAACCGAAAAATTGTTTCCCCTGCAGGGAGACCGACTTAGTTATTAATTCTCGAGCTCTTATATCCTACAGTTTTCTAAATGTTATTTTTAGCACCACATCCTACCACCTTTTCAGGTTATACGCTTATGTACTAACTACACTAGCGGTTTAGGGATGATGAAGGTTATATTTAGAGAAATTATACCCGCAGTTGCGTGGAGAGAAAGAGGAAAAGTTTTGTAAAAAAAAATCAATCTACTCGGCCAAGATTAGACCCTTGATATCCCAGTCATAAGCGGTCTAGACTACTGCAAGAGTAACGCCTTAAACCATGCGGCCAACGAATCATGTCCAGGGTTGATATTATTAGGGTTAGTATTAAGGTTTTCGGAAAAGCTAATCAGAATATTAAGTTTGGGGGTACTCATTTATTTTTGTATGGTATATTCAACTAAACATATATATAACAACTAAATGAGATAAGGTCATGCTTGAATTTCAACAGAATTTTTATCTTCTCACGACCCAATTGCGAAAGTAAATGTTGTAATTGTAATAAAAAAAATAGAGATTTTGTTGGGTGTTAACGTTTAATAACCCTATGGGGAAAAAAAAAGTTTTCGCACTGTCGTCTGTTGGTTTGTCCATATGTCTGTCTGTATCTAAGCATAGTTCCAAAACCATTTTACTGGGAGCTAAAATAACCCGAAAGTTAATTGTTACTCTTAGACAAATATGTCTTATATCCCTATCTTGAGCTAGTTATATATAGTCTCCCTAAATACACCCTAACCCTATCTTGAGCTAGTTCTATCCACTTCCCCTCATTACGCCCCTATTTTGAGCTAGTTCTATCCAGTCCACCTCATTACGCCCCTATCTCTTTCTGGCCCATTTTCATATTTTCCTCCCATCTCTCTAGGTCTTCTCAATGGTCTCTTCCCATTGTATTTAACAGTCAGTACCTTGAACAATTTTCTAGATTCTTCCATTCACGCTGCATGTATTGCCCACTGTAATCTTCGAGACTTGACTATCCTAACGATGTATGGTCATGAATAAACTAGAGAGTGTGTGTGACTCCATTTTGTAATCTCCTCCACTCCCCAGTAGCTTCACCACTTTTAGGACCAAATATCTTCCTAGGCACCCTTTTATAACACCCTAAATATATTTTAGCTACGTAAACTAAGAGTCCGTGCATCACAACTATAGAGAATAACCAGTAAAATTGTTTTATAGCATATATTTTGAGTTTTATATTCCTTTATAGCGAGCAAGTTGTCAGCATACTGACCGAATAAGAGACTATATTTACTAACTGTATTATTTTCCTAGTTTACTGTCTAATGTCGTTTATGCAAGTTAAAATTGTTTCTAAATACTTAAGTACTTAACTCATTTACACTGTCAAATAATGTGTTTTTGCATTAACTTCTAAAGCAATGTCCTCAATCAGTGTTTTATGTATTAAAATATACTTAGTCTTTTCAGTGTTCACTTCTAAACCTATTTCCTTAATAGCCTCTAGTAAAATATCAATGTTTTGTTCAGTAATACGATTTCGTATATAGGTATATTCATTTGACAACCTTAGAAACATTTATGAGGCACTAAAAATTCACCGTAAACGTATGTTGTAAGAGGAGGCCTCGCGTCAGTAGGAGGAAAAGTTTATTTTATTTACATGGTGTCAAGGGGCATTATAAATAAAATAACACTTCAGTGGGGTCCAACCACTCAACTCTTAAGGCATCCCACTCGCAATAGAGTGGATTACCTTTGATGGGAATGAGGTTCGAATTCCGGCCGGGTGAAATGAGTGTGTTTTATATAGCTTCCCAATCTTCCTCCACGTGAATTTGGGTTTGTAACATTTAAAGAAAAGCTTACTGATCACAAGACTATGAGGATAATTCTTACAGATATATAAGACTCCCTAAAATAAATATAAAATAAATATTTCCCACTATCTCTCATCCCACTCTATCTGTCCAAACCCTCTTCTCTCTCCCTCTCCAAGCCTTTACACCTCCTTTTATATATAAAGAATGATACAAGGAAAAATGTTGGCCAAGTTAAATATTAATTTAAATTGTGACATGACTGCTATTTGTTAGAGAATCATGAGATCTGTCTACTGTACTTAAGATTAGGGCTAAAAGATGTCTTACTTATTTAAATTTAATTAAAAGACGTGTTAGTTAAGGTCTTGATGTGGTTTTAGTTAATAAAGTTGTTGTTCTGAAAAATGTGTGTAATTTAACTATCCCCTCTTTTAACTCGTACCCTTAAAGTGGGGGTGTAGGAGACGAGAGAAAGGGCCAGTGTTTTTTTGCAGTTTTTGTAGCAAATAATTTTTTTTTTTTTTTTTTTTGCAAAATAAATAAAATATTGCTTCAGTACTGACAAGAGTTTAATTTTTTTTTCAGATGGTGACCTCAAAATTTCTTAAATATTTGTTATGAGCAGGGCACCCTTTACAGATATTCAACATCATTTGAAGAAAACTAAATTTTTTGTTTGTATTGAAGCAATATTTTATTTATTTTGACAAAAAAAGTGATATAAAAAACTGCCAAAACATTTACCTTTTCTCGCCTTCCCTACATCCCCAACTTAGTATATTCCTCGCATGGTAGACCGTATCAAAACTATGTCAAATTTAGGACGTTCAACATCCGGTGAACGAGATTTTTAAAGTTTCTCCTTGTATAATCTCTAACTAACTAAAGCAGTCCCAAAGAGGTTAATTCAATCAATAAATTATATTAAATCTTTGAAAACAACCTTACCTAACACTTGAACTGGGGGGTAGAAACGAACGCAATGATTGCCTAAGTACAATAAAGATTTTTCTATTGATTTAGACATTTAAAGGCTCCCCTAAACCCCCCTTATCTTTCATTCATTTCTTGGCCCCCTAGGGCTAAATTCAACATTTTATCTTCTCTTGGGTGATCTTATTACCCATTTCTTCAACATTGAATGAAAAAAAATACGATTTTCTTATAGTTTTGGAGGGATTTCAAGCTACTTTATCTCCATAATCCCAACCAATTTTTTGTTTTCAGATTCCAATTTTGAAATGTTTTAGACTTATTTGGCTATCGGATATCTATGGTTCATTTAAGTGCCTGCAAAATTTCAATTTTCAACCACACCGAAAGTAATATCAATTTCGGACATTTCTCTGTTTTTAATTTTGAAATTCCATTTATTCATACACCAGTTGGTTATCCAGTAAGGTTTAATTATTTCCAAGCCAAGTTTCAATTTTATTCTACAATGAGAAGTTTTTTCTATTAGTTGAATAAATTGTTAGCAGCCCATTTCTTAAACCAATGTTCAAGTTTCATATGTACACGTTTTTTTTTATCATTTGGGGCAGTTTTCTTAACCGCTTTAAATTTTTTTTATTTTCTAACACACTAATAAAGGTTTATTTTAATGTTTTTATTCCTAACTAACCTTCAACACAAATCTTAATTTTAAATTTCAAATAAAAGGTGGACACCTTTTAAATTATATGCAAGATTTGAATTTTCTACCATAACGAAAGATGGTGATTTCTATAAGTTTTGGAATATTTCCTCATTCCCCCATTTCTCCAAAATCCCTCCACTTTTTAATTTAACTTTTGGTGTGTTCTCTATACAAACTAACAAAATTTCAAATTTTTACTGAGCTGATAAGGGGTAGACAAATATAATTTTGAAAATTCCCTTTCCTGATCATTTCCTGTAAGGGTTCGGCCAAACTGACGAGCGAGCGCATGATTAGTAACTATATCTCGATAGTTGTAGACGAGGAGGCAAAGGTTCGAATCCTGGCTCAGTGGACAAAGGGTGGTTTTTACAAGTGATTTATTGTAGTGGTTTTCTCATCCTCTCTCCAAGCTAATGGTGATTCTTATTTGTAAAGGCCTACTATGATTATAATATTGAAGTATTTTAACATATCAGTTTTAAGTTTTCCTAGCACTCACTGAACCAACAAACATTAATATTGCCCAGCGCCTGTTAGACTGTACCGGCTCGAGCGCGCGCGCTTGAAAAATAGAACTAGTTGTATCTTTAAAGTGCGCACGCGCGCGCTCGCCCAGTCTGGCCACCTCTCATCACAAACAATGAGTTCTATTTTATTTTTTAGTCGCTCGCCCGCTCAGTCTTGCTGTACCCTAATCCAATTCAAATTTTAAATGTTCAAACTATTATTATTATTTGGATTTTTTTTTCTTTAAATTGAATTTTTTAAAAATGAATCATTTACTACACAGAGGAGTGTTTAATATTTCTGGAAACTTTTAGGGTAACACCTTTCCCCTTTCTGGACTTTAATTTTTAAATTTAACAATGCTCAAACCTTAATTGCAGTTTGGGGTAGACCTTACACCTGTTTGACAAATTTCATTCTTCCACCACACTTACAAGTAGTTTATTTTAATATTTTTCTAGTTATATTGGAGAATCTACTATACCTTCCTGCCAAATTTCAGTTTTCAAAATCATCTGGAAGTGGGTTTTAATTTGCGGACAAATATACTTTTAACTTTATTTACATATATAGAGAGATTAGGATTTTGCGAAGTTTCAAGCTCTTCGTCTTCCCTTCGAATGTTAAATACCTTCCAAATTCGCTTTGAAAAAAAACAAACACTTCTACACTTAGGACGCCTCGCCAATAAACAAGTAAAAAATTGGCAGCTAAATTCATACTATGTACTGTACATTCAATCTATGTTATTCTGTGCTACAATGTACCTTGTCAATTAAAATTCACTTGACCAAACTCTCCATTTGGTATTGTTATTGTCCAGTGTTACAGTAACTTGATTTATCAGTTTGTCTAAATATTTTAACATTTGTTCAATAAAACTTTTTCTAAACTGTGCTTGGTTTAAGTTATAGGTCTAACTAAGTATTTAAAATATATAAATTTCTTCTTAAACCGAATATATTAACTAGATATTCTAAAAGCAGTTTTATTCGAAAAATTTGAATTCACAAACCCCTAAAATAGATAAATATATTTTGTAAACAACCCGTTATTGTATAATAGTCTAATAGATCAACGTTTTAATTTAATAAACTATTTGTTAAATAATAAAAAAAAACAGCCACACATAATAATCAGTCTTACAAACATTTCACACTGATTAAAAAAACCATATCAGAAAACAATTCCTACGGCAAAATACATGATTCATAATATACATTTTCTAATATTATGACTGATAATAATAAATAATAATATTTAGCACCACGTCTTACTACCCGTTCGGGTTATACGCTTTAAGTACTAATTACGCTAATGGATTAGGAATTGGGAAGGTTAAATTTGAGGAAGTGAACCCGCATTTGCGTAGAGGGAGAGTGGAACACCGTTTAGGGGAAAAAACTCAGTTAACCCGACAGAGATTCGAACCTCGATCTCCCCGTCCTCAGCAGTCGAGCTCAACATGACTAGCGCGTTAGCTAACTACGCCACCGAGTCGGGTTTTAATGCTATTAAATAACTAGATACTGTGGCCGCGTGGTCTAACACACTACTCTCAAAGTAGACTAGACTGCCGATGATGGGGAGATCAGGGTTCGATTCTAATCTCAGTCGAGTTTACTGAGGGTAGGGTATTTTACAAAATAGCTTTCAACTCTCTCTTTCCAAGAAAATGGTGGAACACTTCATATAAATATAGCCTTTCAAATCCCTAAAACCATTAGCGTCTTTAGTACATAAGCGTATAACCAAAACGCGGTGCTAAAAAATATTTCATAGGGTTTTTAGTAAAAATAAACATTTAGAAAATACTAAAGATACTTTTTAAGAGGTCAACATTGAATACTATATTATTAGTGTTATCTTATATTATTATTAGCACCGTGTCTTACTACCCGTTCGGGTTATACGCACTTACGCTAATGTGTAATGGTAGGGTGATTGTGAGATGAAAATGAAGGACCTACAGTTTAACGTGGAATCCGAACCACGGTGGAGACCTGGCATTCCTGTTATCTTATAGGTATTCATATTTATCAAGAGTGAAAGCTGCGGATCACATGAATTGACGTGTGAATAAGTGACAGTAGAACTAGTAGTTTATTTTGCCTGACAGATATGATTATTCCTATACAGATTGGACTGTAATTTAATTTTCAATAATCTTTGTATCAAAGAAACGTCGAAATTTTTGTGTGTATTTCTGTGGAAACTAAAAACTTCAGAGGCATTGAAAGTTTTCATTTATCTTATAGTATACACAGCTTAGTCATATATATAATATTTTGATAAGTTGTTTCTGGTCGCAACTGGGTTGACCTTCCCATGAGACTGACTACCCCTCAACCGCTTCAACAAAAGCCTTGGCCCCATGATCCAAAAAAAGAAGTTGTTGCCCGTGAACCACGCCCAGCTGAACTTCACAGTTGACCCAGCTTGACCCCGATCCGCAGCATCCATCCAGAGCGTGTCGTCATGGCAACCGGAGACATGTGGAGGGGAGGAACTACTAGTAGGGGAGGATGCCACGCGCGTCGGAAAGACGCAAACCCCGACATCTATCGAGGTAGGTGCCAACCAAGAGAAGCTTGTGGGGTGACATCTAGGATCCACCCCGTGAAGCTTAAAAAAATAAAAAAGACTCCCCCCCCTTTTTTTTAGGAAGACATTTAAGAAAGCAAAATACATTTTTTTGCAACAAGCAATGATAAAATGTTAACATTTTATTTGTGTTGATTGAAAGAATTTTCAATTCAAAGAATATGTTATTAGTATAAGTTTATCAACTTTTTTAAGCAGCCCGTCTTACCACCCGTTCAGGTCATATGACTATGTAATAACTACACGAATGTGCTAAGGATTAGGAAGGTTTAATTTAAATTAAGTGTACCCACATTAGTATGGAGGGAGATTGGAAAAACTACCTTTAGTACACCCTACAGGGATTGAACCCTATCTCCCCGTCTTCGGCAATCTTCGTTTATTGCGAGAATAGCACCTTAGACCATGCGGCCACCGAAATGGGTTTTTATCGAAATTATTATCCATCAAATATAAGAGCTGCCAAGCACTTGACTTGAGGTATGAACACATTAAAGTATAATAACTTTTCCAGCTATCAGAAGTATTTCCTATGAAAAATATAACTGTTAGTTCACAATCCACGTCAAATGAGTTAATTTGTGAGCAAACGTACCCGTATACGCATGTAGGGAAAGTAAAAGAAACAATTGGGGAAAACCCACCCCCTAGTACACACGACCGATATTCAAAAAAAAACTATCTTCCTCGTCCCCTTTCAAACTATATTCAGAGAGCTTTACATTTAGTTTGCATGCCCAACGTTGAAGGTGTTAAAAGTGATAAGTTACACGCTTCGGTAGCTGCATAGTCCTGGTCGGGTGTAGTGAATGTAGTTTTCCCCAATATTATTATTATTAGCACCGCGTCTTACTACCCATTCGGGTTATACGCACTTACGCTAATGTGTAATGGTAGGGTGATTGTGAGATGAAATGAAGGACCTACAGTTTAACGTGGAATCCGAACCACGGTGGAGGCCTGGCATTCCCCACATTCACAAGATGTCTTGTCAGAGGTGAAGGAAGGGTTTGGGAATCAGATAAATCTTTGGCGGGACCGAGGATTTTTCCCCAATATTGTTTTCCATTCTGCTTCCACGTAAATGTGGGTACACGTCCTCTAAATTCAAACTTACTCATCCATTAAAACCATTAGCGTAATTAGCGCTTAAGAAAAAAAGAAACATCGTTATTAATATTATCATATTCGACATTATCAGCATTACTCATTGAGGAAGGTAGTATTTAAAGGTAAATGTACTCAAATTTGCGCAACGGGAGAGTAGAGTACCCGCATTTGCGTGAAGGGAGATTAGGAAACCATTTATGAGAACTAACCCACAGAGTCCATCCAGTCGGTATTTGAACCTCGATCAGCCGTGTGCCTAATGAAGTAGGTTTTCGGTTAGGATTGATTATCTCACGCCGAGTGCGTTGCATTACTATGTATTCATCCAGTTTTCCATCAGGTACTTTATGAACCGCTTCTGTGGCCGCTTTAATTTTCACCCTTTTATACTCTACTGCCACTGAATGGGTATTCGGGGTTCGTATCCCAGTCGGATGTACTGTCGGTGGCTTTAACTAAATTATTTTTCACTCTCCCTCCACGCAAATGAGAGTACACTTTCTCTTTAATCAACCTTCCACATTACTAATCCCTTAGATTAATTAGTGCATAATGATTACAGATCGACCGAGTGCTTAGAAAAAAAAACTCCGCACAGACTTTCCTGCTCCATTGTTTAAAAATTGAAATATTTACTCAAAACTCGTAATATATGTGAAAAGAATTAATATACACTAGCAAACCCAAGTATAAATTGCACTATATTTATGTAAAACTTTTTTTTAGTCATGGTTTAAAATTTTATTATTTTATTTTTAAAGAATTAATGTCCTCATTTGTATGTTTGGACCAATAAAAAAAATCAATATAGGGTCCACATAGGTCAACACTTCGTATTAAAACTTCAAGTTCATTTTAGAATCTTCGACATTTTATTAGGTGTAGCAAATCTTCATGCCATCGCATTGATATTAAATTCCTCATTTATAAGTTTTGACCAATAAAAAATGTAAATACTGAATATTGAGTATAAAATGGAGATAGATCGTTGTTGTACAAACATTTCTCCTAAGAGGTTTAAGGAAAAACAACTTAAACTTTTAGAGACTTACTTATATTTAATTACTCTATAGCATTGGAGAATTATTGAGTTAAAACTTAAGTAGTATCTATTTACAACTAAAGCTCACAAAATTGTATTAATATATTTGCCAATATCTCAGAAACTTTTGGTTTTATAAAAATATATTTCATATAAAAGTTTATTTTTAATAGTACAATTTTTCAATGAAAATATCATTTACGCATCAGACCGGAACCATTAAAGTCATTTTTCCGAAAAAATTAGTAGCCAATTTGTTTATAATATTTAGAAATATTTGGAAATGAAATTTAATCAAAATCGTTAGAGCTGATTTTGAGACAAAATGCTTGCTCTTTTTTCCCTTCAGTAAACTAACCATCATTTTAAGGTTAGATATCAAATTCCAAAAACCCATCGGAGCAACCCTACAAAAACCCTACATACCAAGTTTTAGTTCGATCGGTAAAATAGTTAAGGCTCTAGTTGGAGGTACAGACAGACATCTAACTATTCTACATTGTGCCAGTTAATTGAAATAAAAACGGTGAATAAGACAAGCTACAAGTTGTATTATTAAACTGTTTGCAAGACGTTTTATGTACAGTAATCATGGATTATGTATGTAACAATCACTCTAGTGATATCATGAATAGAAACCACAAATAATTACTTAATCAATATATGTACTTATTGGAACCAGATAAATAGAATCATTTTATTTTTATTCGACAAAAAAAATTTAATTTATTTTCTAAATTATTTCAATAACGTGCACTTTCTAAATCTAATAATTACATTATCATAATTATTTAAATTACGTGCACTTTCTAAATCGAATGATTACATTATCATCATACGACTAATAAACCAACATCACGGACACAACCACAAACACTCATCGATGTGAAAGAGAAAAAACACAATTTTCAGCATGCCGGGAATTTAACCCGGGTCTTTTAGCTTACATACATACATAAAGGTCCCCCCTTCCCCTCACTAGTGTTCATTCCTTGGAAAGAGCAAGCCACTAACGTTCTTTCCTGATGTTCCATCCTTTCTCGTTTTTGAACCAGTGGTGTGACAAGAGGCTGTGTGTAGTGATGTAAAAAAAAAGTATCGATACTTTCCTAATATTGATATTTTCCTTTCGATACTAGTTTTTTTTTTTTTACTCTATACTTTTTTTTCCCTGATATCCGTACTCACACTCCAGTATCGGATCGGTATCGAAATAAACAACTTGTTTGTTATCTTCACTCGTGCTTGGATTAAATGCTTACTTTGGTTAAAGAAGGACACAAACTATGTTGAAAAAATATATTACTAATCATATTTAGCTATTAAATAACTTTCCATCAGCTAAATTTACATAGACATTTTGAAAGCTGGTATGGTAAAAACTTTTATAATATCCATCATAAAATACTATCTATCAAAACTTATTACTTGATAAAAACTATATTTTTCCAGATTAAAATTTCTATACCGATACTTACTCTTATCGATACTTTTCTTTCAATACAGCACGGTACCGATACTTTTAATCCGATACTTAAAATGAGTATAGTATCGATACTTCTCTTTCGATAACACATCCTTAGCTGTGTGTGCATTCTTTTCGTATATTTTTTGCTTTGTCAAGGATTTTTATTTTTAGTGTTATGGAAGATTTGGTAATCATTCAGCTCATTTGCCCTTAGCTTATGCAGAAACCATTCAGCTCATTTGCCCCTAGCTCACGCAGAAACCATTCAGCTCATTTGCCCCTAGCTCACGCAGAAACCATTCAGCTCAATTTGCCCCTAGCTCATGCAGAAACAATTCAGCTCATTTGCCCCTAGCTCACGCAGAAATCATTCAGCTCATTTGCCCTTAGCTCACGCAGAAATCATTCAGCTCATTTGCCCTTAGCTCACGCAGAAATCATTCAGCTCATTTGCCCTTAGCTCGCGCAGAAATCATTCAGCTCATTTGCCCTTAGCTCACGCAGAAATCATTCAGCTCATTTGCCCTTAGCTTACGCAGAAATCATTCAGCTCATTTGCCCTTAGCTTACGCAGAAGCTGCAAGTGGCTGTAGCCTATATTTCACGCTGAGAAAGCCACTTTTTCGACCACACGTGGTTTTTGTATGCCTTCTTTTAGATAATAAAACAATGGCTAATTCGATGCAAGCGGCTTCTATTTGTCTTTTACATCTCAATTTAGTACTGCACCGTCTGACGGACTAAAAATATTTCAGGAATAGGATGAGCTAACGGTATAATTGATTGAAACGTCGTGAAAAACGCCCACTAACGGACGTGTTTTTTTTTTTTCTTTCAAGATCAACTTTGTTTAAAAAGATTGAGGGAAATATTTTCCCCGCGAACATCAAGAGGATTATGGCCAAGGCATGCGTGACGGGAAAGCGCTAAAGAGGTTAATTATGTTAAGTGTCCAACCGCAGACTTATTTATTTTCATAAATCCGACAGGAAAAACCAGAAATGATAGAACGTCTGGAAAGAACTCTAGTGCGTGGCTTGATAATCAGGTCGTTTCTAAATAAACATCAAGGAAAAGACTTGCCATACTAACACGACAAGAAAGAACGAGGAGGGGAGGTGTACGATGGTAATACTACCAACAACAAATAGATAAATTGCCCTAACCTCAAATGGCATCTTCAAACAAGAAAACGGCCGTAACCAAGAAGGAATTTTCGGCATTCATCTTAATTTTTTATGGATTAAAGGGTGGGGGTGAAGGGGGACTTGTATCTCTAAAATCCACATTACCTTTTCTTACACTCCTGCTTAACCAAGTAGAAAACACGATATGTTTTACAATTAAGTATTTACAGTAGCCCCATGGCTTCTTTGGTGCTGACTGACAACTCACAGCTGACAACTGACAGTCAACATTTAGGTATAATACTTAAATTTTGACCGTCAGAAGTGACAGCTGCTAAACACATGTTTTTGCAGATCAGATGGTTTGGCGTAGGGATACATAATTTGGTCTGGTTACTTTACAAAGCTTTTAGCTGTCAGCTGTGAGCTGTCAGTCAGCACCAAAGAAGCCATGGGGCTACTGTACCTACCTCTTCTGTTGACTAGACTGCCGATGACGGAGAGATTGGGGTTCGAATCTCAGTCAAGTTAGGATGTGGTGCTAAAAAAAAAACACTTTATTGTGCCATCCCCTAAAGCTATTTTGATGATGATGATAAATTCAAAACATGAGTCCCAGTAGAGTGGAGTAGTAATTGTGTTTTCAGTCCATATTCCAAACAAAACCAATGGAGCGTGTGAAATGGGGCTCAGAGCTGATAAGTTATATGACGCCGGAGTATTGAACCATGAGACCATGAGAGAGAAAACTGGAGTGGGGGAGGGCAGAGAGGGGTGGTAAGTACACAATGAGTGGAATGTGAAGGGGGAATTGAACGAACGATGCATAGACCTAAATCAACGAGGGAAGTGTGGGGTGAAACGGAGGTTTTGGGGGGAGGTTCAATCTCTCAAAGTGGTGGGACGGTTTGGATGACGATACGAACCTACCCCCTCTCCCCGTACCTCGAAATAAACATTTTCAATACTTCCCATTAAGAGATTTATCTGACAGTTAAAAGAAAGTGATAATTTATACTCATGTATTCATATGCCAAACTGTCTTCTTAGTATGCCACGTCTAGATAGTTTATTTCAATTCTTACCAATTTATATTTATTGCATTTGTAAAAGCTTGGTGGATTTTGTTCAAACTTGATATTTGGATGCTATAGGGCAATACCTCGAGTGATTTTTTTTTTTATTTTAGCCCTATTTGTCAAATTATGAATAGCTTACTGAGAGGAGTGATTTTTTTATTCCATATTTTTTTAGAAAATAGCTTTAATAATGTTGTTTATAATGGATATCAATAAATTATTAGACCTTCCAAATAACACGGTTTACTTGGTTTTTGAGTAAAAATTCGCTAAAGGGTAGTTTACTGATGAGTAATTTTTTAAATTAAAAATATTTTAAAAATGGCTATAACTATTTTGTTTAAAATGACTATATCTGGAGAGTGTTTGCCATGACTAATAAAACTGTATATCGTTTAATGGAGAAATATTCGTTTATAAGTAGATAACTAACAAATGATTTTTAATTTGAAAACATTGCTTTAACAATTTAGTTCAAAATTAGTATTTGTCAAGTTGTTTACATTATAAATAATAAATATTTTTACTCTAAATTTTTATTTTTTTTGTAATGGTTTACTAAAGATTGAGTTTTGTAAAATTTGAATTTTATTTAAAATACCCCTAACCCTTTGGTTAAAAATTGGTATCGAGGAATATTGATTTCACATTATCAATAATAATGTATAATTATTTTTCTATAATAAATTCATTTAGGGGTAGCTTATTTATGATAAATCCAATGGAAATTTGAAATTTATAAAAAATGGCATTGAAATAGAGTTTAAAATGTGTATTTTAAAATAGTTGTTCATGGTAAATATGAACGCGTATTTATCTTTACAATTTAAAATTAATTTTAGGTTAATTTATAAATTATTTTAGAAAATGTAAAGCTTGTTAAAAATATTTGAACAATTTGGTATACATTTTTTTAAATATTATGAGTGTTTATTGTAATTAACACATAGTGTTGGTGTTTATGAGGAAAACTTACTTATGGGTTGTTTACTGTAAGCCTATTTTTGAATTATTTTTTCCACACTATTATTACACAATATGAGAGATCTTGTGCAATTGTGTCGTACCATTAACTTTAAAGCATATTTTCTCAGAATTTGGAAAGTGGGCGTAGGCCTACACATTATCCTAATAAGAAATATAGATATTTGAGGTAGGCTATTTAACGTGAATTTTTTGAACCTACTCTAGACCTAACTTAAATACAGAACAGACACTATATCACTGTGAAAAGAGAAACCCAAATTTCATCAATGATTTTCTTTTCGGTCTTGTCGGGAATCGAGACAAAGAACCCTAGCTCAGTGGGATGACTAGCTATCAACTTGTTATCAAGATATATGTCAGTTATAAAAAAAGAAAGTCTTGGTATGTAGATTTGCAACAACAGAATATCACAAAACCTAAGAACTGTTGAAGGGCTTTATTATAAACACTGTCATTTGGGGAAGCAATAAAGTTAAGTTAGAGTTGTTTTGCCTGATTACGAAGAAGATTGGTCTGTTCGTTTACATTTTTATAAGTTTTATTCAAGTCTATAATGATCTAGTATGTAGCTATATATCTACACACACACACACATATATATATATATACATATATATATACATATACATATATATATATATATATATACATATATATATACATATACATATACATATATATACATATACATATATATATACATATACATATATATACATATATATACATATACATATACATATACATATATATACATATACATATATACATATACATATATACATATACATATATATATACATATACATATACATATACATATATATATACATATACATATATATATACATATATATATACATATATATATACATATATATATATACATATATATATATACAAATATTTTAAAGAGGAAAGATTTAATTTGTTTTTTTGTTTGTAATGGATAAACTCCAAAACTACTAGACCGATTTTTAAAAATCTTTCACCAATATAAAGCTACATTATCAGAAAGTAACATAGGCTATATTTTATTATGAAAATTTAATTTATTCCACATAAAAATGTCGATAGTATATTATATAGTCTTTGGAAAAAAAAGTTGTAAGGGAAAGTGGGGTTGGTGAAGGGGGCGGGGGGGTAGGGGAGAGGAAAGAGGAATGAGATGAAAATAGGAGGGAGGATAAAAAGAGGAGGGGGGCCTATACAGTGATGGTAGAACTGTATTTTCAAAAAAAAAAGTAAAAAAAGTTTTGTTTTTATATTGATATGATGGATGATTTGAAGCTTTGTTTTACAGGATTCTTTACAATATTTTTTTACGGGGAAGGGGGCTAGTATATATATATCACTGCATATTACTACACATTAGGGTTGTACATGGACCAAACATCCAGTTTAGTCCAGCGTAGAGGTCATGGTTCAGATCCCAGTCGGGTGTACTAAGAATGTTCTTTTCCATTCTCCCGCCACGCAAATGTGAGTGCTTATACTTTAAATTCTAGCTTTCTACCTTTCAAATCTATTAGTTCAATCAAATGTGTAAAATCAGTACGGGTAATGAATGAAAGGTGGTGGAGAGAAAAGTAAAGTAAAATGTCAGAAAATATGTTGAAAAAGTGTATTTAAAAAAGTTGTTAATAATATTTGTTTTAAAATTATGAGCCGATTTTTCAGCGAGCACCGTAGTTCTCCAGCAGTAACAAAAACAACAAAAAATGTTAAAGATATTCTAAAAGTGGTAGGCGTGCATGCCAACATACTGTCAAAACTTAGATGGCGTTGGAATATTCTGAAAAGCGGTACCGCCAGTTAAATATTCTGTCAATATCAGGCTTGCTGCGAACAATACTTCAATCTTTTATCAAAACCGAACTCACTTTATTAAAAAAAAAATATTCAAATCGATATTCAATTTACTTCTTACTGACGTACTAAGCTTTCGTCGACCAAATACCCAAAACCGACCATATCTGTTACAGGGAGCCAAAAAGCAGTTTAATAAAAACGACAAGTGTGTGGTGGGATGTGGGGGGAAGAGGCGGGGCTGAAGGGAAGGAGAGGGATATATCATTTTCAGCCTGCTGCTCACTGGATTGCGGTAATTTACCCTCTGTTACAAAAAAAACTAATTTTATCTATCTAAAAAAAATTATACTAATATATTTACGAATTCAGCTTATATTTTAGAATAATATGTGACTCTTAATATACGTCAAATATTAAATGATGAAACCCAGCTATTGGACCTCATTTTCAACTGCCATTTATCTCAAAGTTCGTAATGGAAAAAGAGACTAACCCATCTTACTATAACACGAGGCTCATTTGTAAATAAAAGAAAGCTATTTATCATTCTCTCAATGATATCATGTTAATATATTAGTATACTTTTAGTGACAAAGCCTATTGTGGATATTAACAACAATATACTAAATCGTAAACAACAATAAACCGTTAAACATTGATTTACCAGTAATTAAAGAAGAATTAATTAATTTTGTTAACAGATATTGGGCTTCGGCACACCCCAATAATCGAACTCCATGTCTCTAAGACAAATTGGTAGACACGCTTGAGACAAAATTTTGTCAAATGTTCTCAAATAAATGGTATAAACTGTGATATATGATTTAAATTAGTTCAAATGGTTTTTTTTAACAGTAGCCATAGAAGTTTTTTTTGGAGGAGGGAATTCTCCAAATATCTTTTTGCACCACTTCTCTCTACCCATCCGAGATACCCGCCAATTTGCACTAATTAGGTAAGCGCTATAAAGGTAAACCTTAAAGGAAATGTAACAACATTCAAATGGAAGTAGAGTGGGAAATCATCTAGGAATAAAAAGCACTCTGAACATCTGACCAGTGATCGAATCTCGATCTCCTATTCACCTTAAATTCAGCCTATTTTGAGTGACGTCTTGGCCTACCCGGGATGGGAAAACCTATCACTAATCGCCACAAGTGGCGAATTAGCCAATTAAATGTGGCGAATATGAGTTTGCCAGCTCTCACGGTAGAATAAACTTTTTTTCCTGACGGTGCGGTGTATGCTGATAGTAACTTGATATTTCCTGCATATAATTGAGGGGGTGGGAGGGAGGTCTTATCGCCATGAAGGGGCCAATCTACGTAGACAGCACAAAAAAAAATCTGACCCAGAAATTTGAATCACATTATTATAATTTAAATTACTTCAAATTGGCATTTAAATTACTGTGTGATCCATTCCACTTTGATATTACAAACTCGATCAAACGTTAAAATTAAAGCGCATTAGTGCATCATGACTAAAGCACTTTTTTTATCAATTGAAAAAAAATTAAATTGAATTATTTTAAATTAAGAAAAAAAATCAGTAGACTTGTTGAGTATCAAGCACACCTAACTATACCAATTAAAGACTCTTGTTACTCGTAAAACAAATATTTTGAGTGAACACAGCAGTAATGAAAGGTAGGGGGAAGAGGGGGGGGACTATGATCAAACATCAATCAATTACCTCAAGTACAGTAGCTCCGTGGCTTCTTTTGTGCTGACTGACAGCTCACAGCTGACTTATGACAGTCAACATTTAGATACGTACCTAAATGTTGACTGTCAGAAGTGACAGCTGCTAAACACATGTTGTTGCAGATCATATGGCTCGGCGTAGGGATACATAATTTGGTCTGGTAACTTTTCAAAGCCGTCAGCTGTCAGTCAGTACCAAAGAAGCCATGAGGCTACTGTAATCCTAGCTACACTACACAGTACACTGTATATTTGACAAACATCCTACCTTCACGACCTCCAAACTTCCTCTTCTTCTTGGTGGAAGATGACGTCTTGTTGCTGCTGGAATTGGCGGAAGAACCGCTCTTGTCTTTTTTCCACCGTATCAACATGTTTCACTTGGTCTTATCCCGGACTGTACCCCACTCTTGCCACAGAAATCACTGTCACTTCCGAGTAGAACAGTTCAAGTCCACATGGTTGTTTGAAAGTCTTTTTTTTTTTAAGGAAAGATTTCCTCTGCGTGTCGAAACGAGTCCCGTGGGAGAGTCACAGCTAGAGTGTGCTCGACTAAACTATGTGCTGTGGATGATGGCAAAATCCCGGTGTGAATGGCAGTTGTCAATTTCTTTCGTCAATCATTATCGTGTTTTATAAAAAAAAAAAACACAAGGTTTTGTGTAAACTTTATAGTAAAATCTTAACAAAAAAAAAGAGATCGATACTGGTTTAAATTATATAAATTGCTTGAGGTGGGGATGTAAGGAACAAGAGAAAAGTTCAGTTTCTTATAGTTTTCATATCAAAACTTTTTTTTTTGCCAAATTAAATACAATAATGCTTCTTCAGTAGAACCCAAAGTTTAATTTTCTTAACATGTTGATATCATTTCTAGAACATGTCATGAGCATAGCAGAATTAGATGACAAACATTAAATGAAGAATAAAAGTTGTCATTAAATTCCAGAACACTCTTGACAGATATTCAATAACTGTTGATATCACCATTGGAAGAAAATTAAATTCTATGTTTCTACAGAAGAATTTAATAAAATTCTTTTGACCATAAAAATGTGTTACTATAAAAACTGTAAGAATACATTTTCTTGTGTCCTATACACTCCCACGTTAAGATGGACTACTACTGAGGAACTCCATAAATAGATAATATTTGAGTTATTTTTTTATGAAGAGTTGGAAAGGGTGCATTTGTAAGGACATGTCCCCGGAAGGTGTGTACGATTGACAAAAAAATTGAGGAACAGTAATCTATGCTATTCTTATTACAATGAGGTCGAGTTTTTGGGAGACATCATTACAAAGTAATACCTAGAAACAAATTATACAGATCTTTGAAAGGAAATTAGAAGAGTCCCCGTCATATATGAAAACATCGCAAGTTACCATTGTAAACTGAAGCTATTACAAAGAATACGAGAAACCGGGAGGGGTGAAAAGGGGGGGACAGAAACTGATGTATGTATTTATACACTACTGAATATAAAAGAGAAAGTAGTCAAAAAAATTTGAAAAAATATAACTAGACCAAAATTCCATTTGGCTGTAATAATTGTTAAAAACAGAATATCCTAAAAGTTTGATAATTTGCATAGAAAGAGATTTGTGAATTTTTACTGTCTATCTCCTTGGAATCATACTTGCCAACCCTTACCACTAATAATTTCAATGTTAATGATATTTTGCTAAAAATGTTGGTAAAAATAAACAGTTATATAAATTAACATTGTTTGGTAGTAAACACTTTTCACCCTCCCCCTATCTATCTCTCACACACACACACACAACGCAAATTTAAAGCCTTAAACCTTAGTCTATATAAAACTCAACACCTCGGCCTCATACATATCTTAGGTCATGAAACGCCACTGGTATACAGTGTGTGGTGAATATGGTTTAAGCCACGGAGCCTATTTGAATCGCGAACGTAATCCGAACCTATTCGGACGGAGTCGTCCGATCCGAGTATAATTGGACCATGCTCAACTTTTGCGAATCAGCTCGGATAAGAATCGCATTCTAAAATGGTGGTGGGACGGTGAAAGAAGCCCGTTCTAGAAAGTGTACTGAGCAGTAAAATTAGTGGATGTCTCCTAATTCTTGGCGCTTTATAATACATTTACGAGCCAAAATTTCTTCTTCACTTCATGCGAGTAATTTTGATGAATTTCTACCGCCTTAAATAAACAAACGTGACAGCTAACCATTACCTTTCAACACGATATCGGCAAACTTTATAAATGAGCCGACTAGCACTACATGAAAACCATCTCACCAAGCTGCTCCACGAACGTGGCTCGTACGTGTGTGCTGGGTCCTGGTTTAACTCGTGGCGTGTCACCACGGCTTTCGCGTGCTGGTCTTCTTACAGTCCTTTAGTCCTTCCCCATTTCCTTTCACACGTATGTAGTTTCAGCCAGTATATGGTGATGAGCGTTAGTTCTAGTTAGGAATTATGCCCTTTTATATGACTATATTATTATGATCATGTTCTTTGCACATCCCTGGGATGTCCTTCGAACGAGAGGTCGAGAGTGCGGGAAAAACTGCCCAGTGCCCACATAACGGAATGGTGAAAATGTTACCTTTATCAATACTACAAGAGTAAGCACCCGTGAAAGTATAATATTTTCTTAATGCGGGGTGCTAGTGAGCGTGAGTTTAGGGCAGTATTTTTGCAGTGTTTATAGCACAAACATCCTTTGGCCAAAATATATTAAATATTTCTTCTATATAAACATAGAGTTTAGTTTTCTGCACATGATAATATCAACAGTTGTTGAATATCTGTCATTAGCATGGCGGCATTTGGTGACAAACTTTTCTCTTTATTTAAAAAGTTTGTCACCAAATGCTGCCATGCTCATGACAGATATTCAACAACTGTTGATATTAGCATGTGCAGAAAACAAAACTCTATGTTTCTATAGAAGAAATATTTGATTTATTTTGGCCAAAAAATGTTTGTGCTATAAAAACTGCAAAATTAATGCACTAAACTCACACTCACTAGCACCCCGCCTTAAGCAGATAAATTCGGTGTATTAGTCCTGGTCATTTAACTTTTTTTTTTTGTAAAAATATCATTGATTCCTATTTATGAATCACGTGGTGAAGTATCCAGACTGAGAATTTATTATGAGTTCCCAAAGATAAGAAAGGTTCACCGAAATAGTATAGTATGGACCAAGTTTTCTCATATTTATAATTTCCCAAGAGTCTGGCAGAATTATTTTGTGAAATAGATACCCTTTGTTTACCCTGAAAGGGAGCAGGCATTTCTTGCTCGGTTCCCCTAAGGTGAGGCCTATATGATAGGCGTTAATGTATTTAGTCAAGGTAATTATGTTAACTTTAAGGGTAAACTAAGTGTACAATGAATTCAACGTGACGCATATGCATTAGTTAAACAGGATCAAACGAGGATCGGAGGCCCTTTAGATTATCCTGCCTCCATCGTCTCCTATCCTTCCGTGTATCCTCTTTCAACACCCAGCCCATTAAGAACCTTGCCCAGTTAATCCCACCATCAGGTCCTTGTTCAGACCAAGAGATCTCCTGTCATCCTGTATTTGCTCCAGTAATGCTCTTGGCCTCAGATGCTGGCTCATCCTAGCGACATGTCCCGACTATCTCGTCCGATTTCCCTTTATCGTCTGGACAATATCGTGTGAATAAACAACATGGATAAATTAAATTATCGCTATTTTACTCCCAACGGTATCACTTTAGATTATTAATCGACGAAGAACGAAAGTTTGATTGAGGGTATCATGCGTGCAGCATAGCAGGCCCAACTCAATTCCCGGCTCGAGAAAGTTATGGGGGTGAAAGTGAAAATAAAAGACCGACATGCCAGAAAATATGTGCAGTGCATTCATATTTGAATGATAGATCGAAATTTTCCGCGCTGACTATGGGGAACAAAGCGACAAAGTTTCTTGTTAAATACTACAGCGTGATCATTAATGAAGATTTGTGCACAGTGGTTAGATGGGAAGCCAATCTAAAATGGTCCAAAACAAAACAATTTTTTTTCATCCAAAGATCATTTAATATTTCAACAATGTTTTGTATTAGGAACATCATCATCTCCATTAATGTTTAGTCAGAAATTATTTACGTTGTGTTGGTGTAAATTTCCTATTTATAGCCGAATATAACACAGAGTTGGTTGGCCTGTGATACACGCTCTTAGAAGTACATCCAAGTGTCCTTTGATGAACAGCTAACAGCTAGGTGTCTTCTCTACAGAAAAGATCTTAGTGTATTCTTTACAGCTAACATCTCGGCGTGTTTATTTGTCAAGCCTTAAACTAAAAACACTCCGTTTACCCTTAAAGATGAGAGACTTACCTCGAGTGATTACACTATCATATAAGTTATACCTTTGTGGAATAAAGCAAGGTAGGGTTTTACCTTGAAGGGTAAACCGAGTGTAAATTCGATTTGAACTAAGACAGGGACATCCGGTCTATCTGTGAATAAAAATGAAGTTATATACAGCACGGTCCTTGAGTCTCAACCACGATGAACGTTCCAAATATGATTGGTAGGTAAATTTTATGAATATATTAATTCCGCTTGGGGGCATGTTGTTTCTATATAGTATCCCATTTCAGTTGAGACTCAAAAAATAGACAAAGAAAAGAGAGAGGGAACGACTGTCTTAGAGGCTCTACTAGCAGTTTGCCTTACTTTGTCCTATTGTGGTTTTAGTAGCTCTAGACAAGGAGAAGGCCTATTGGTATTATCGTGTTTGTGTTTTGTTTATGCACCTAACACTCGTATTATTGCTACTACGACGGTTCTATCCAAATAAAATCACGAACATCATGACCAGACAAAATTAAATATAAACTATTTATAACAGCTAACACAGTCCAAGTTTCATAGGTGAAACCTTATCCGACACCTTGCAAAGTTACTAGTTCTATTTTCACATAGCCCGCCTCGGTGGCTTAGTTAGCTAACGCACTAGTCGTGTTGAGCTCGATTTCCAAGGACGGGGAGATCGAGGTTCGAATCTCGGTTGGGTGAACTGGGGTGATTTTTCCTAAATGGTTTTCCACTCTCCCACCACGAAAATTCGAGTTCACTTCCTCTAAATTCAACCTTCCCAATTCCTAATCCATTAGTGTAATTAGTACTAAAGCTTATAACCCGGACGGGTAGTAGGACGCGGTGTTAAATAAATAATAATAATAATAATAATATATTCACATAATAATACGTCCAGTCATTTAAGCTGAAGCTCGCCATTTTAGTTTGTGTGTGTGTGTATGTGTGTGTGTATATATATATATATATATATATATACATACATACACTGTAGAGCGTAGATAGTTCAGACTAAACTGGGATCAACTCAGTACATTATTATTATTATTATTATTATTATTATTAGCGCCGCGTCTTACTACCCGTTCGGGTTGTACGCACTTACGCTAATGTGTAATGGTAGGGTGATTGTGAGATGAAATGGAGGACCTACATTATTATTATTAGCACCGCGTCTTACTACCCGTTCGGGTTATACGCACTTACGCTAATGTGTAATGGTAGGGTGATAGTGAGATGAAATGAAGGACCTACAGTTTAACGTGGAATCCGAACCACGGTGGAGGCCTGGCATTCCCCACATTCACAAGGTGTGATTAATACACGTCTTGTCAGAGGTGAAGGAAGGATTTGGTAATCAGATAAATCTTTGCCGGAACTCAGTACAGATTCTCGAAAATACTGTACCTATACCAAAAATAAATCTAGGCGGGTATTTAAGACAACTCGATGTTAAGGTAGAAACATTTAAATTTTAACTAAACAA
This sequence comes from Timema monikensis, assembly GCA_902151445.1. Lineage (NCBI taxonomy): Eukaryota > Metazoa > Arthropoda > Insecta > Phasmatodea > Timematidae > Timema > Timema monikensis. Next base: position 138,641 of record CABFVZ010001325.1, read on the forward strand.
CGAACTTGCACATTGTTTTTTGTTGCTAAATATTACCAATTCAGAAGGAATATAATAGGACAAAAAAACTAAATAAGAAAAAAAAAGTCTCCTTTTTTCTGAACATGGGACATCTCTGATATTGATACCACTGTGGTTATTTTTATAATCAATATTTTTTTTCCCAGGAGATCCAGATTATCGAGGATCCAAATTTTTGCCGTCCGAATTATAGACGTTCTGCAGTACCTATAAAATAACACTAAAATAATGTAAAATGTTACCAATGTTGACAGAAAAAAAAAAGTCCCCATAAACAAAAGTTTATTCTTACCAAAACTCGCCTACCTATTGGAATTTGATGGTTATACTTTAGTGGAAGTGGTAAAGGGTAATTGTTTACTTTGTGTTACAACTAAAATGGGACAGCAAATAGTAGCGAACCGGCCACTTTTCATGTTGTATCCATTTGACAGATGTGAGAATTCGTGTAACGAGTCGTCTGTTGGTGGGCCCCCAAAAAACAATGAAAAAAGGAAACTAATTTCTCTAATGATAAACGATACCAGCTTACTTCATGACAAGTGTGTCATTCACACATTCACATCAGTGGTCAAATGGTATGAGGTGTCACTCACTCTATTGTTAGACTGGTCTGCTGATGACATGAAGATAAAGAGTTCGTATCCCGGTCGGTTCTACTGAGAGTGGTTTCCCTAAATGGTTTCCCACTCTCCTTCCAATCAAATGCGGAATTAGAAATTGACCTTTTCCCTTTCTTCCGTATAGTAGTCCACCATTTTGTTTTAACTAAACAGCTTTGCAAACTAATTTATTTTAAGTAAGTTTGTGAGCTTTTAACATTAAGCCTCCATAACATTTGACAGATTAAGCCTCGTAACTTTAATAGACGCGACTTTGGATAGTAATGCTCTGCGAATGGATTCAAAAATGTCGTAAACACGAAGATTTTAATAACCACTGTCAGAAAGTATTAAGAATATATATATATATGTATTTATATATAAACTGTCGAATTTTCAAAAGAGGGTCGTGTTATTAATCAAGGAGGAAGTGTGAGGGGGTACGCGGGAGTGGGGTGGAGGGCGGGCGATAGTGCTACTATAAAGATAATTCAACATTATTTAATTTAATTTAAGTTCAAAGAAGAAAATAACTAAATAATTAATTTTTTTTCTCTCCGAATCCTACTTCACGCGTAAGGCCACATGTACATATTCTCACCAATGGAGTACAGATGAGGAAGTCATCATTTATAAGATGTGTGCTCGGATTTGAATAGAGGGAGAGATGGTGACCATTTTATATTTAAAAACTAAGTAGGCATACACTCAGCCTCGATCTGAACCCCAATCTACCCTTCTCCGGAAAAATATATTTTGAGACCTACTCCTTTGTTTGCTTTTCCACCGATATTTTATTATCAGAAAATAATTTATTTTCATAAGTTCACTTTGTATGGTAGTCCATAAGGACTTATTTATTTTAAAGCTTTCGATAACTTTTTAGATTAACTTTATAATTAACCTTCTGTGGCTGGCGCTGTTGCATTTACGCAACCGCAGTAATTACTTCGGATCCCCTCCAATTGTTCCTCAAATAACTTCTACTGCGTATTATGTCGTCATAAAACATTTGAAATAATATTTATTTTCTGAGCTAGGAAAATTTTAAATGGCACCATGTAGAAATGTTGTTAATATGTAACAGCGCCATTCGTGATGTCATACGTCTGTCTCATTCCACCGTATGTTTACATCGCATAGTTCTTGCAGTTCAATCACGTTGTTTTATTTTGTTTTAGTTGTTATTGGCGTGCGGTCGCTATTCTACATACAAATACGAATTGAAGGAAAGAACTCAAGTAATAAAAGTCTCTTTTCAACAAGAATGTAGGTAAAACTGCAGCAAAACGGTTGATCAAGAAAGTATGAGTGAATTAAATTTTGTAATAACATAATACATTAATATCGTAGAAGTATGTAATCAGTAATTTTATAATAGGGCTTACAGTAAAATATAAAATGCTTTTCAATATTTTTTAAAAATAATAAGCTATCTTATTTTTAACAGTTTGACAATATTGTAATTTTTTTAATAACATTTACAAAAATACTATATTATTCAATATTCAAATATTTATTTAATAATATTGCGTCTATAATAATAAAAAATATAAACTAACGTATATGTTTTTGATTATTATTTATAACTTTATAGGATGTTGTAAAAATGCAACGGCGCCAATCCTCATGTTAATTTTTTTTAGCACCAGTCCTCAAAGATAAATTAAATAAAACATATTTCAAGAATGACAAATGTTAGTAACTTTCAATCAATGTTGGTGGTCAAAACCGGGCTTCCTATAAAAATTAGGGTTTTCAGAATACACAGTACGATGAAAGAGGGGTCAAAGCTCAAATCTCATCAGAGTATCCTAAGAGTGGTTTTTCACTGTAGTTTACCCACCATATTTCCAAGCTAATTCAAGTAAATTTCCACCAAGTACACCGTATCAATCTCAACTCTTAAATAATTCATAAATAACAATGGTGCTAAATGAATTCAAACAAAAATAAAGAATCCTCAGGACGATAATAAATAAAACTCGCAACCAATGGATGTCACACCGTCTACTTAAGGGGAAATACCCTCACACTTATTTCTTATGATAATTACAGTTCTAAAGCATCAAAACCACTAAAACAATCGTCAGACAACTCAAAATTGTATGTTGCGGCTCAATTAAAAAATGACACTGTTTGAAGAATGCTAGAGTTATGTTTATTACTAATTATTGTGATCACAGAACCACATTTCATAAAAAAAAATGCCTCTGAAAATGACCTTATCTAATATATTCAATATTTAGTTTATAAATTATTTAATCGTATGAGGTCGTATTAATAATACCTTTAAAGTCAGTTTTAGCGTAAACCATATTTTGAAATAACAAATCACTTCTTAAATAACGAAAGATTTCTGGAAGAGCTACAGTAGACCCATGGCTTCTTTGGTGCTGACAGACAGCTTTGAAAAGTTACCAGACCAAATTATGTATCCCTACGCCGAATCATATGATCTGCAAAAATATGTGTTTAGCAGATGTCACTTCTGACGGTCAAAATTTGGGTGTATACTTAAATGTTGACTATCAGAAGTCAGCTGTGAGCTGTCAGTCGGCACCAAAGAAGCCATGGGTCTACTGTAGTTCCCTTAGCAACATATATCCACTAGAGTTTCTGGTAAAGCTATGTAATAACCACAGTAGAACTATTTAAGTCTTTGATAAAAGATACGCCAACGTTAAAGCACTTACACCACTTTCGTCTCGAGAACTTGTTGATAAACCCCTTCCGATATCCTCCTCTTGTACAAGTCACGTGGTATCAAGATACGTCTTCATTTAAGGGAGCACGTGAAATATCGCCGCGAGATAAAGGCATGACAGGAAAACGATCGGAAAAACAACTCTTTTCAAGTTTAACGGGAAACTCTTAAAGAGTTCACGAAGAAGAAAACGTCCGACGCGAGTTCACCTGACGGACTGAGCCGAAAGGTGAGGATGGTTTTCAAATGGTGTTGAGTATGGAAAAAAAAGGGGGGGGGAGTGGGATGGAATAGATAGGGGAGGGGGAGGAATTTAATGGTTTAAGTCCCCCAGTGATACAACTCCAACAAGCAGGCATGCACCGGCACACAATGGGTCGATTGTCAAGGGTGAAGTGAGGGCGGCGAAATGGGTTTTGGGGGGAGGCAGTGGGGAGGGGGGCTATAACACATTGTCTCGCCTCGCGATGGCTTACGTCACACAGGACACGATTAAAAAGAAAACAACATGAGGACATCCTTGGTTTTGTTAGACAATCCTTCAATAGCGGGGTGGAGGCCTAAGAATAGTAGTGTGAGAGAGTGAGAGAGTACGTGGGTGTGGTACCTACCACAATGCACGAACAGCCGTTTACTAAACATTTTGGTATCTTTCATACGGTCGCAAATTAGGATGGGAACGTGAGTTGAAAAGTGTATTTCCAGTTTTTATATAAAAACTTTTTTTTTTGTCCAAATAAATAAAATATTGTTCCAGTGGCAACGTTTAGTTTTAAAACTAGTTAAAATACTTTTTTTTAATATCAATAAGGATTTTACGTTTTCTTTTAAATATCACTATAGTATTTTTTATTAAAAGGTGAAAACTCTAATATTGTTTTTGCTTTTCTGTGCAAAAATATTTTAAATTTATTCAATAATATTTTGTCTTAATCTTTTTTTATATTTTTGTAAATATTTTGAAAATGGCATTAAATATCAAAGAGAAGGCTAAGAGTGATTTATTATTTTTATTTCGAATATCGCTTAGATTATCACTTGATTTTTTTTAAGAGAAAAAAAAACAACATTTTTCCCCTACAAGTTGCAGGTAAGCTGTGAAATTCTATTTATATATATTAAATCTTCAGAAAAAGCAACGCCATTTTGGAAATTTTTGAACTTACTTTTATTTCCTGCGCAGGGAGAGCGCACCCGTTTCGACTTCTGGTTTTCCCTTTCACAGAAATGAGTTAACGAGCATAAAACTGGGTGTTGTGTCTGTTCTAGATTTATGTTAGTTTATATATACTCGCTTCGGTGGCCACATGGTCTAACTCGCTACTCTCTTGTTGGACTAGACTGCCAAAGTTAAGGAGATCGGGATTCAAACACGGTTGGGTGCACTGAGCATGGTTTTCCCTAAATGGTTTCACACTCTCCTTCGACGCAAATGCGGGTGTACTTCCTCTAAATTAAACCTTCCTGATCCCTAAAACATTAGTGTAATTAGTACATAGGCGTATAAACCGAACGAGAAATAAGATGCAGTATAAAAAAATTAGTTTAGGCTATAAGCCGTGGCTGATATAATTAATCGATTCAGAAATTCACGTTAAATAACTCAAATTAAATATGTACAGATATCGTTTGTCTATTTACCCTTAAGTAAGCAATTAAAATAAATTACAACAGCTGTAATAATGGCGCTGAATTTAGTGTTAATTACATTTCATTAAAATTCTACCCATCAGAATCCTAGAAACATTAGCCAATGAAGAATAATTACTTATCGGTAAATTTAGTTCAAGTTTCTAATTAAGGATTATCTGCATAAATTAGTAAACATTCAGGCAATGAATAAATTCAAACAACTCATTAATTAACCTTCAACATCGAGGATTGATCAATAAAGCCGATAAAGATCAGTTATGAACACTTAATTAATAAATGTGGCATTGGTTTTTTTAAACTATTTATAATCATCTCCGTCATTAGCTTTCCGTCCAATATCTGCTTTCATTAACGATGAGGTTTCAAATAGAACGGAATTGATTATGGAACCATTCCGACAGATACCGGCGCGATCAAATTGGCGGTTTTATTACATCAGTTCGAATACGTACGTCGTACATAGTTATCTGCGCCGTATTGTAATCTAAATAGTTGGGCGTCACCCACGTTCTCAATATCTGACTCTATCCACACTGCTGGCCACGCGGGCTAGGGAGTTTGGTCAGGTTGCCAATGACAGGGAGGTTTGGGTTCAAATCCTAGCCGGGTTATTATTATTATTATTAGCACCGCGTCTTACTACCCGTTCGGGTTATACGCACTTACGCTAATGTGTAATGGTAGGGTGATTGTGAGATGAAATGGAGGACCTACAGTTTAACGTGGGATCCGAACCACGGTGGAGGCCTGGCATTCCCCACATTCACAAGTTGTGATTAATACACGTCTTGTCAGAGGTGAAGGAAGGGTTTGGTAATCAGATAAATCTGTGCCGGTACCGAGGATTGAACCCCGGCCGCCAGCACAGAAGTCTGACACCTTACCCCTAGACC
>CABFVZ010001325.1:158785-184921 GCA_902151445.1 Timema monikensis
CCCCCCCTCCTACACCCAAAAAAAACACCTTAATTTAATCGATATTACAGTTCAGGATAAGCTCTAAATAATCATCAATTAAAAGCATGCAGTGCTTAACACAATATAGAACCCATAAATGGTATTTTTTATGTACACTTCGTTTACCCTGAAAGGTAGGAGTCTTGCCTTGACGTATTACACTATGGCCCTATTTTATAAGCCACGTCATGGTGGAACATGCAGGGTAAGACTTTTGCATTCCAGGGTTAAGGAAGGGTACACAAGGAAACTTAGATACTAAACATGTATTCATTCGTCCATTAACAAAATATGTTGGTATACTTGTTCCTCAGTAGACCTCCATTGCTTCACTATTTTTTTTTTAATACAACAGACCATCAGAGACACCATATTATATATTTAACTCTTACAAGAGCACGTTTACACAAATTCCCGCAGTAGTAAACGAACGCGCGAACGAACCCATCACCACCAAATAATGTCCCACGATTGTTTTGTTTTTTCCCCGTGTTATTTAAAAAAAAAAAAAAGTTTGATTCAACCTCGTTTCGGGTATGTGTCCGAATAATATCAACAAACTATACCGCGTTAGGAAACTATCACCAATATAATAATATATATATTTTAAGTAAAAAATTAAAAAATAATAAGCTGGTTTAAGAACAAGCGAAATAAAATACTGGCCTCTCTCAAACGAGAGGAGGCCCCTAGTAGAACCCGAATGCGGTGCCAAAATCACACGAGACGTAGGTGGAAGGGAGGGGTATCCGGGGGAGGTTAGAGAGGGGTATGTTTTTGGGGGAGGAGAGGGTTGGCAAGAGAGGGGAGGGTGGTGGGACGCAGAGAGCTCCAGCTCTGTACAGGAGCACAGCCAGCGAGCCTGGCCGTGACGTCACACCGAGGCCCCAGCCCGAGGATATAATCGATAACCGAGCTGCGAGTCAAGTCCTCTTTTGCTACCTACACTGCATATACAAGCACACCCACACATGTAGATATACGCACCTTGTGTGTGTGTTTGTGTGTGTGTGTGAATCGTGAGCGGTCCGGGCACATACCACGTGGCCTCCCTTTCTTACCCCAGCCAAACCCTTTAAAACACAAGGATCCTTAGACCAAATAAAAATAATGTTTTGTCTTGATTCTCCATTTTTCTTGTTTTGTTTTTTACCATTTTAGCGCTTTAGTGACTTAGTTTCTAACACCACTACCTTATTCTCTCTCAGTGTCTTAGTACCCGTTAGGTTGGTGAGAAAGGAGAAGTAAGGTAGAATTTTAGAATAAATGTGTCCGAATTTGCATGGAGGGAGAGTGGGAAATTATTTGGGATGTGTGAAGCTCACTTTTTAAATGCGAGGCGAAGCTTGAACTATGCGAAGCAAAGACTTTAATCCAAGATAAGGCTTTTTTTTTGTCCCAGCAATACTTTTTTTTTAGTTACACTACTATACACTAGATTTTTTATGCTGAACAAGTATGGCGTGTTTTGTTGAAATATGTTTATAATATATCCTAGTTTTCCTTCTCCTTCAAAATGTTTCAAAGACGCTAAGGTTATTGTGGGTGTAAATACAGTACTACAAAGACATCAGTGGAATCAAAATTTTAATGTGTATTTAATAAAAAACGATTTAATCCAAACCATTATATACTATTTCAATAATATATTATTTTAGAATCCATCATGTATTAAACCAATGTACCATTAGACTATTGTTCAACCCTTCAAGCTAATTAGGCTTATATTTACTCACAAAAGTATCTTCAAAACTTTTTAAGAGGACATATTTTTATAGCTAACCAACAAAAGTACATACTTTTATTCGCCGAAGAAAAACACTTTTCCCTGTTAATTTTCCTCTCGGTACTTCCCACCCCCTAACTCGTCGCATCCCATTCCCGGAGATTCACAAGTCACTAGACAAGTTGACAACTTCCAAGATAACGTGTTAACTAAAACACCAAAGCTACCTCTAATATAATTATATCAAGACGAACAAACGCGACTCTGCCTCAAACCTCTCATGCAATCAAATGTAAACGGTGAACTAAATTAGACTAGCGCACGCGTAGTTGCCAACACTAGAAAGATAATATTAGAAAATAAATTAGTAAATAAATGCTACGACACAATAATAGAGTACAATTTTCAGATAAAGAGACTTTTAGAGTGTACCTTTTTTTTTTATAATATTGATAACATTTGACTATATTATTAGTGTCATTTCCTAGATATATTGATAACTTATATCATAAGTGAAAGCTTAAGATCGCATGACCTGGCGTATAAATATATTACCCACCTCGGTGGCGTAGTTGGCTAACGCACTTATCGTGTTGAGCCCGAATGCTGAGGACGGGGAGATCGAGGTTCGAATCTCAGTCGGATGAACTAGGGGTGGTTTTTCCTCAATGGTTTTCCACTCTCCCTCCACGCAAATGCGGGTTCACTTCCTTTAATTCAACCTTCCCAATTCCTAATCCATTAGCGTAATTAGTACTTAAGCGTATAACCCGCACGGGTAGTAAGACGCGGTGCTAAATAATAATAATAATAATATAAATATATTAAAGTTAATTTAGTGGTGTCTTATGAAAAATTAACTGTTCATATTTTCTTATACAGGCAAGTCTATTCTAGTTTGTAAAACTTTTATAAAAACAAGTTAGCTATCAGACTAACTAACATATCAATAACCACTTCACCTCATATAGAAGTTCAGAATAAAATTAATATAATCATCTTTGAAAAATTATAAATTTCAAAAAATCAGTAATCAGTATAATACTATTAAAAAAGTTTTGTTTTAACTTTGGAAAAACTAAAATACATTTATATACCATGTTAAAAAAGCGATTCTCAACCTTTTTCATTTCAGAGGACACTTAGTTTAAGAAAATATTTTCAAGTCACACTTTTATAAAAACATACATTTTTTATTAGTGTTCCTATTTTATTTATTTGGTAAGGAGTAGTAAATTATCTTCTTTGTATTTATTTTTACTCCCTTTTGCTTATTTGATATTAGCCTTAGTTTTCTATGAAGACATGTTTCGGTGTTAAATAGAGATGTTACACCGTCTTATTTATGATAAAGATGATATTCTTTTAAATATATTTTAAATACATATCAGAAAGTTTGTGAAAATGTTGAGGTATTAAATATAAGAAAATCTTCACAAACTTTCTGATAATATGCAGACCTATTTAAAATAATATCATTTTTATCATTAATAAGACCTGAATACACTGAAATATGTCGTCATAGAAGACAAAGTCTAGTATCAAATAAGAAGGGAATAAATATAAAAAATATATAATTTTATGATAATACATTTTCTATTAAATTTAGATAGATATTAAATTTATTAGTATCTAAATGCAGTTGGCAATAAGTATATTTCTCTAACGGTGCTCTAATCTACTTAATAGGTGACCTGGTGGTTTAGAGGTAAGGTGTCTGACTTCTATGTTGGGGGTCCGGGGTTCAATCCTCGATCCCGGCACATATATACCTGATTGCCAAATCCTTCCTTCACCTCTGACAAGACGTGTATTAATCACAACTTGTGACTGTGAGGAATGCCAGGCCTCCACCGTGGTTCGGATTCCAGGTTAAACTGTAGGTCCTCCATTTAATCTCACAATCACTCTACCATTACACATTAGCGTATCTAAAGTGTCACAGCACGCCTTCTGGGAGCCACTGTGTTAAAAACACCTTCCTAATACCCACTTTGAACCAAATCAAAGTTATTTATCAGGAAACTAACCTTAATTTGATGGCTAAGATCAAAACTAAAACAAAATTCCCAGTGTCTAATAATAATAATATTAGCACCGCGTCTTACTACCCGTTCGGGTTATACGCTTTAAGTACTAATTACACTAATGGATTAGTAATTGGGAAGGTTGAATTAGAGTAAGTGAACCCGCATTTGCGTGGAGGGAGAGTGGAAAACCATTTAGGAAAAACCACCCCCAGTTCACCCGACCGTGATTCGAACCTCGATCTCCCCATCCTCAGCAGTCGGGCTCAACACGACTAGCGCGTTAGCCAACTACGCCACCGAGGCGGGTCCCAGTGTCTAAATATCTAAGTATCAAGTTTGAACGAAACCTATGACATCATTTCTGCTGCTGACTTAGGGACGTAAAGGACAGACAGACCTAAGGAGAAAGAGAATTGTATGACCCATTTTGGGGTTCTGGGTCACATAAAATGTAAAGAATTATCATTGTATTGCGATATAAAATGTTTAGGATTACAAAACTTTATATTTATATAAGAAAGTAAAAATTATTTCAATTATAATTCTGCATTGGAAATTTGAGAGTGCAGGAAATGTGAAATGAACGCAATATTTTTGTATATTTTATATTAAAACTTTTTTGGTCTAAACAAATTAAATATTTCTCCCGTATAAGCATAGAGTTTAAATTTCTTCACATAGTGATATCAACAGTTATTGAATATCTCTCATCAGTATAGCGGCAATGTATATTAGTTACAAATGTGTTATTTATAACAGCTAGGTCCGTATATAAAGATAGAAATGGAGTACATGCATCAATAAGTTTAAAAAATGCATTGCTTCAAATTATGACGATATTCGAGTTGCGACTGTGGTCTGGAACGCACAGTAGCTTCATGGCTTCTTTGGTGCTGACTGACAGCTCACAATTGATGGCTTTGAAAAGCTACTAGACCAAATTATGTACCCCTACGCCAAACCAAATGATCTGGAAAAACATGTGTTTAGCAGCTGTCATTTCTGACAGTAAACATTTAGGTATATATACCTAAATGTTGACTTTCAGAAGTCAGCTGTGAGCTGTCAGTCAGCACCAAAGAAGCCATGGGGCTACTGTAGCCTGTCGTAAGTGCGGGGTTATGCCTTCATTCCTCAATAGCGCCGCGTGATGAGATGGTAAGCAACCTTGCGTACAAGCTATGTATACATTGTTGCCTATACGTCCCATTTCACGGCGCTTTTGTGCGCTAATTTTATCGTCAAAACCTTTTCACTATAACCCGACTAGATATTACCCCGCTATTTTTGTAAGTTTTCATCTTCATAAAATAAAGGAAAAATTCTGGGACACTCAAATGCCGATTGAACCTCGGACCCCCCAAGACAGCCAAATCGCTCATATAATATAAAATAAATTACAGATTAAGAAACCCAATACAAAAGGTTTTAAGGGCGTACAGCTCACATTGGTGGACACGAAGACATTGCCATCCGTCTCATATGGTCACTGGTCATAGTTTAAATTCCATCCTAATGAAATAAAGTGTTTTTCTTGTAAGATTCATCACTCTCCTACACAAATGCGAGTATAATTACAGCAAATTCTAACTTCCTCACCCTTAACACGTTTGTGTAGATAGATGATTTTTTTTTAATCCAACAAGTTTTTTAAACATTCAAGATTATAAAAATTTGGCAAGTATACATAGGCAAACAGATAAAACGTTTACGTCAAAAAGGTGTCAAAATTATAACTTGTGCATGAGAACACGCCTTTTTGTATGATTTTATATTAAATGTGCGTGCATTTAAGTGGAAATAGGGCAAAAAAAAAAGCTCTCATGAAAAACCACCCTCTGTAGAGCAAATCTAAATTCGAGTTCTGACCTACCATTCATACGTAAACCCAATCAAATGATTATTATTATTATTATTATTATTATTATTATTAGCACCGCGTCTTACTACCCGTTCGGGTTATACGCACTTACGCTAATGTGTAATGGTAGGGTCATTGTGAGATGAAATGAAGGACCTACAGTTTAACGTGGAATCCGAACCACGGTGGAGACCTGGCATTCCCCACATTCACAAGATGTCTTGTCAGAGGTGAAGGAAGGGTTTGGTAATCAGATAAATCTTTGCCGGGAAGGCAATCAAATGAGACTGAATTATTTTTCTTGGTGCGCCCATAGATGCGGGTTTAATATTAAATTTCCTGATAACTCTAAAACTTTATAATTATATTGTCTTATGTTAGATATGGTTAGTTCACGATAGCTTTGGCCTTTATAGAGAGGAAAAAACCGTTCCGTACTCGTCCGCTTTGTGAATTTTGTCAAGTTTACAAGTAAAGTAGAATTAAAACATTACTTGTCAAAGTGATAACATATGTATGTATAAAGCGAGTGCATTTAGAACTTTTTTTTAGTATCCTCCTTTTAACAAAAAAAGAAGTCCAAGTTATTGGGAATGGACGATCTACAGTCCAATTTTTATGATAAACCCCTTATCTGACCGTTAGAAAAGTTGTTAGCGCTACTTTCATGTATTCATGTATATATTCATTTAGAATACCGCTTAAATATTGAAAGATATTGTCGATAAAGGGTGTGCGAAGCTTCGAAATTTCGACGTCAAAGTAAAGTAAACTCTTAAATCTCCTTTACTTAGACTTTCAACTTTCGAAATATTTCAAGGCAAGATGAAAACTTCGATATATTATGAACATATTTCAACCTAATATAATCAATTTTAAAATAGAATCTAAAAAGTATATTAAAACCGACTACTTTCTAAATGACAGGGTAACCACGGTGACCTTGGGGTAGAGTACTCACCTCAGGATTCAATGATCGTGGGTTCAAACCCAACCGAGGTCGAAGGATTTTTTCCTTGAGTGATAAAATTCCGTAGCACAACTTCCTTTGGAGGGGATGTAAATCTGCCTGTCCCATGTCGTTTGTGGTATGTAAAAGCTCTGGAAGGATTGTATAAAAATATCACTCCGGGAAAATTGGTAGGAATTTTTGCGCTCGCTCATATAAATTCAGTATGGAAGTCAACAGGGAACTAACTGCCCCAGGTCCTGATCCTCAATTTACACCCCCTGACTCCCAAATGTGCTTTCTACCAGATTATTCGGGCATCACTAATAATCAGAAAGACCTAGTGCATGTCCAGCTCGGGATTAATGGGAGGCCTAACAAACCAAACTTCAGGTTAGATACTCAACAATCAATGACTAAATGATATCGTAAACCATGATAGGTTCAGATATATCCCCATAAAAAAATATAGCGTGTTTTTTTTTCCTACACTTATCTCTTTGCCTATATATACCTAACGCATAGCTTAAAAATTCAAAATTGTTTCATGTGCCATTTTTTATGGTTCGCTTCGCATTTAAAACGTGTTTTTCACATATCCCTGGTTATTAACGTTTATAAAATAACACTACTAATATAGTTAAAGGTTTTAAATGTTCACAGCTGAAAAAATATTTTTGTACCAAAAAACCCGCCTCGGTGGCCGCATGGTCTAACGCACTACTCTCGTGTCAAACTAGACTCCGAAAGACAAAGAGATCAAGGTTCGATCCCGGTTGGGTGCACTGAAGGTGGGGTTTTTTCCTAAATGGTTTTCCACTCTCCCTCCACGAAAATGCGGGTGCACGTCCTCTTTAAACCTCCAAAAACATAGGAATTAGTACATCGGTGTGTAGCCAGAACGTGTAGTAAGACGCGGTGCTAAAAAAAAACAGTACTAAACGAATCTTTCAATGAAATTTGGACTATACTTGGTTGCTAGTAGCTAATATTTTGATCACACGCGAGAATAATTTTAAAGAAAATGCTGTTCAGCCACTGCCAGTTTGAGGGAGAGTTAGTGGCGTGAAAGCTACTTCACACTTCCAGCCCCTTACCCTTTACAGAAACTACTAATAATTCACCCTCTACTTACTCCCCTTCCCCCCTTCGCCAACTCATAATCCCTCCCACTACCTCGGCAACCAAGATCTACATCATTTAACCTCCACCTTTAGAGACATCTTTCTCGAACTCTTCCTTAACCTTCACTTGCTTTTTTTTTTCCATTCCTAAAACTTTATGAACATTGCCAAGACCATTCCAAGACTTAGCTAAAAAAAAGTATGTTATGTTCTTCCCGAAAGGGCTATTACTAGGGGGATTTATTCCACAGTTTCATTATATTTCCAATTTCATCCACCCTTCTTGGGAACTAAGATTAAGTTCAAACATTGTTTTTATTTTTATTAAAACTGACAATCAGCCATTTATATTTTCCAACTTAATGGAACACGAGGGTAAATAGTTTTATAAATTCAACAATTTTAGCTATTTTTTTTTAGCACCACGACTCACTACCCGTATTTATGTATGAAGTGTACCTACATTTGCGTGGAGTGAGAGTGTAAAACAATTTTAGAAAAACCACCCTCATTACACCCGACTGAGATTCGATCATCGATCTCCCCGTCATCGGCAATCTAGTCTATTGTGAGAGTGACACCTTAAGCCATGCTGCCATCGAAGTTGGTAGTTTCAGTTCGAAAGTAAATCTGCTACTAATATACGTTTATTATCAAAGCTAATTACACCGATAGACACGCGGACTAAACGTCAAGCTCGTCTAGCCTAGTTTACTACTAACGGGAGGTCAGGGTTCAAATCTTGGCTGGATGTACTGAGGGTGGCTGTTTTTCCTGAAATGTTTAGGCTACTACTTTCCCTCCAAGCAAATGCGGTTACATTTACTCTAAATTATATATTGCGTATCTCTATCCCATCGGTATAATTAAATGCAGATAACCCAAACGGATAGTATGATGCAATCAAAAATAAATGTTATCAACTGTTTGGTCTAAAGGGTAGGAATAAAAAGGTAATTTTAGATTATGGGCACCTACATTCGTATGTTATGGATATGGGAAAATATAGTGACAAACGGCATGGGAGAAAAACTTCCCCAGGTGAGAGTCGTAGCCCGTCCTCTCCCGTCACCGGCAATCCAGTATGTTGTGCGCCTGAAGGCTTAGACTGCGTGACCAATGGCGTGTCTGGCAGGGTTTTTAGTTCAAGTCTTCCAAACCCTAGTCCATTACACCTTATAGCCAGAGTCAGGGAGTTTTATTTACAAAGAGGAGACAGCCAACCTTAAGGTGACATGTGTAAAGAAGAGTTATCAACAGTAACCGTTACATTTTATTGCTCACCCGTTCAATATATCCAACCAAACTTATGATTGAATAAGACCGATGTGGAAGTAGGGGGGTGTAGTCGTCTATCCTGATGGGAGGTCAAGGTTCGATCCGTTTGGCCGAACGCACCAGTGTTTCTCATTCCATACCCACGCCAGTGTGGACGTTTACCTCCTTCGCGACGCTGTGAGATCGAAGTTATCTCCTGAAGTTAGTTGAAGCTTTACTTGAAGCGCCCAGGGGCGGATTAATGAGTGCCACCCATAAGCACTGGATAATTTACCGCCCACTTTTCCTACCTTAATTTCTAACCTTCTAAATCCCCGTTTACCCCCTGCATTTCTCATACACAGACACACATAAACCATATACACAAGTGCTATATGTGGAATAACAGATAAAAAAGTGCTTACATTATTTTATTATTTATTATAGTGAGATTTTAAAAGTAGTAAGAATCTAAGCAGACTTTGAAAGTATAAAGTCTGCATTAGTAACCTGTATAACATGCTACAACATATAAAATATTAGCATGTGCTCAATAAGAAAATAGTCTACAGTATCTTTCACCTTGATTTCTTCTGAGCGAACTGGTCGGTGATTCCAGAAAATCTCTTTTATCCAATAAGTGACCTTCAATTAAGACTATAATCTGTCATGTTAGTACGCATATACAGCAAACCACGACAATTACTCACACGATGAAGCCATAAAATTATTTTAGCTGGCAGAAAAAGATAGGTATTTTGTTTTGATCATTCAAAGTTGGCCGCCCCTAAAATTTGCCACCATAGGCATGTGCCTATTAGAGCTAGGCGTAAATAGCCCCTGGACGCACCTAAGCACTATCAAACCTAAGACGTCAAAGTAAGAAAGATAAAAGGAGGGAATACAATTAGCAGTTCACTCTGAGAGTCCTTTCGTTTGTGTATACAGGTTACCCCACCAATATCTACTACACCTTAGATTAAAACTTTTAAAATGTGTGTGTCAAACGTAACCATTATATCACTAAAACAAATTGTTACAAAATAGATCTCACACATTTAACCTCCGACGTAGTTTCTTTTCAAAAATGATGTTTTTATTTTTTTAAATAATTAATATTAGCACCACGTCTAACTACCCGTTCGGGTTATACGCACTTAGGCTAATGTGTAGTGTTAGGGTGATTGTGAGATGAAATGAAGGACCTACAGTTTAACGTGGAATCCGAACCACGGTGGAGGCCTGGCATTCCCCACATTCACAAGTTGTGATTAATACAAGTCTTGTCAGAGGTGAAGGAAGGGTTTGGCAATCAGATAAATCTGTGCCGGGACCGAGGATTGAGCCCCTGACCCCCAACACAGAAGTCCGACATCTTACCCCTAGACCACCAGGTCACTCATATATAAAAATAATTAATTTTGTAATATTAGTGTTACTGTTGTTTTTGAAATTGTAAAGTCTCCCAATCAAAAACGTCAGTTTACTTCTAAATCAAGGTCCCGAGCTGATTGGTTTAAATGACAGGACCGGCTCCCACAGTTTTATAGATAAGGGTGAAAAGACATCCCCTCCCTCTACTTTTATTTCCACCCGTCAATTTGTGGGGAAGTAAATCGGAGAATAACGAGCACCGCACGGCCCCGTCTGGTTGCGTCGTCCACGTTCCCGTACGAAATTAATGAGGTCATGAGACGAGTGAAGAGTGGGGGAGGAAGAATTGGGCAGGGAATCTGTCGTACGATCAACTCGGTCCAAGCAACAAAGATCCATAGCGCTACCCAATTAAGAACCCATCTCTCGGCCGAACCGAGATATTAGGTAAATCTTCGCTCACCCTGAAAGCTGGCAAGCTTAACTCACTCTATGACTTAACTTAATAGGGCCAATAGGTGACCTGGCCGTCTAGGGTTAAGGTGTCGGACCTCTGTGCTAGGGGTCCGGGGCTCAATCCTCTGTCCCAGCACAGATTTATCTGATTACCAAACCCTTCCTTCACCTCTGACAAGACGTGTATTAATCACAACTTGTGAATGTGTGGAATGCCTGGTCTCCACCGTGGTTCGGATCCCACGTTAAACTGTAGGTCCTCCATTTCATCTCACAATCACCCTACCATTACACATTAGCGTAAGTGCGTATAACCCGAACGGTTAGTAAGACGCGGTGCTAATAATAATAATAATAATAATAATAATAATAATAATAGGGTCAAAACATAGTCCGTCAAGGTGAGGCTACTTTTTTAAAGAGGTTAGAATGTTAGTTATTCCAATACAAACACACAATAAAAATGTATTCAATTGGCCTAAATTAATTATCTTCAATACAATCGACTTTTTATAATGCAGCGTGGTTTCAAAGTCGTACAGGAAATATTTCTAGAATATGATCCAGAATCCTAACGATATGGCAGGATTAAACGGGTGTTGCTGTAGATAGAACCTTCTAGCGCGGAAACCTTTTAACATTAACGTTACATTAAAAGTTCAAGTTATACTTTTATGTTTACTTTATTCATCGTTATTAAAATTTAATGTTCATTCGTTATTCGTGAACGATGGTTTTCAACAAACTGCGTGTTTAGGCCTATATTAAGGAAATAGTATAACAGGGTGTCTACTCAAAGTAAATTATTATTATTATTATTATTATTATTAGCACCGCGTCTTACTACCCATTCGGGTTATACGCACTTAGGCTAATGTGTAATGGTAGGGTGATTGTGAGATGAAATGGAGGACCTACAGTTTAACGTGGAATCCGAACCACGGTGGAGGCCTGGCATTCCCCACATTCACAAGATGTCTTGTCAGAGGTGAAGGAAGGGTTTGGTAATCAGATAAATCTGTGCCGGGACCGAGGATTGAACCCCGGCCGCCAGCACATAAGTCTGACACCTTACCCCTAGACCACCAAGTCACCCTCAAAGTAAACAAAATTCCATAAGAATTTCAGGGTTTTTTCAGACGATCTTTAAATTTGTCCATTCTTAAAAGATTCATATAATTTTACCTATAATCCTAAGATGAGGTGATTAAATAAAGTATGATTACCTTTGCTCCTTTGGTTATAAATTTACTTATATGTAACAAGACGCCAGGTTTGATTACTGGTGACGATCAAAGGTGTGAAATAGGGTTCGTTTACCCACCTAGGTGGAGTAGTTAGCTAACGCACTAGTTGTGTTGAGCTAGACTGCCAAGGACGGGTAGATCGAGGTTCGAATCTCAGTAGAGTGAACTGGGGGTGGTTTTAACTAAATGGTTTTCCACTCTCCCTCCACACAAATGCGGTTTCACTTCTCCTAAATTCGACCTTCCAACTTCCTAATCCATTAGCGTAATTAGTACTTAAGCGTATAACCCGAACGGATAATAAGACGTGGTGCTAAACAAATAAATAATAAAGTGTGAGTTTCGTTTAGATACCTTTTAAATATAAAGCGTTGGGACTGATTTATATGTTACAAAATTAATTTAGGAAAAGTCCCCGAGTAAACGATACTTTATCCGCAGATTTATTTTAAGGTCATGCGTTAAAAATTATTTTTTAGTTAGATATGTTTTCCGGTTGGCTTCTTCGATTACTGTACGCAAACAAATACGCAACGTCAGGCGAAGAGTATGACCAAACGTCCAGCAAAGCCCGATAGATATGGTCACTCACTACCTGACCAGGTGTCACGTACTTTAGTTGAAGGATTGTCTTAAAGAATAGTTAGCTACCACCTCGGTCAGCAAGAAAGTATCATTAGCTACCAAGCCACCCGGCTTAAAATACAAATAATCTGTGTCATTTTCTGGAACTACTTCTCTAGTCGGCCAAGCTTATATTTATTTCGCCCCTCCCCTAAAACCACCATTTGTGGAGACAATAAGAGATGAAAGAAAACCACGAAACTTCTTATCTCAAGATAAAGAGGAGAGCTTCCAGTCAGTTCTCCAACATCTTAAAATTTTCTGTTGCGAGTTTATAAAAAATTACTATATTTGTTAGAGAAAGGCTAAATCTATAGCTCTTTTTAATCAAGCCATCTCATAGCTCCACTTGATATGCTTAAAATGTCGTTGAAAATGAGCTAATGTCACATTTTCACACGTTTGTTTCTATTAATTAAACTCAAAACTATAGATTTTTTAAGGAAAAAGAGCCCACTTGAAATATTTTGGATTTAATTTTGGCGTAAGCCATATTTTGAGATAAAGCATTGTATAATTAAATATTGCATTAGAGCTTAACGTCTGCGGGGCAGTTTCTCGCTTACTGAAGCGGTCCCCTTAAGACGTAGTTTAAAGAACATTGCCGTTTAGATTCCATCAGATAAAACAGTCTCGTTAAGGCTCAAGGCTAGAAAGAGCCCTGAAGAAGGGAAAGTTTATCACCACACAAAAGGGCTGGTTATAAACCCCGCCAATGAATGGGGGAAAGGGTGAGGGGCATCAATCAGATGGTATCTCCCTCCCTATTCAGAATCGCCAAACAAAGGTTTATCATTTAGAGCAGGCCCCGTCAAACTGTGGCCCGAACAATGATCCTGTACGGCCCGCGGACCTTATTATTACCGAACACACAATGCGACCCAATTCATATTTTTATGTACGTTTGAGGGAACCCAATATTTCGGAATTTGGAATAATTTGAGGAAATCTGGTATGTGAGGTTGGTGTAGCAAAATTTGTACTTTTTCATTACTTGATATCAATTCCTAAAAAGAAAAAAGTTTCAGTGGTCTAGTCTTAGGGCACCGGTCAGTAACGTTAAGACCGCGGGCCATGTACGGACCACCGACTGATTTTATTTGGCTTGCAAAAGATTTAGCAAACAAACAATATTTGTATTTATTAAAATAAACTAATTTACTAATTAATATGTGAGAAATATAAAGTTGAAAACTTTTACTAGATATTTTTTCAAAATGGCCCATCAAATTTGTTTTTAAACACATATAAGGCCCAAGATATCGAAAAGGTTACCAAACGCTGGTCTAAATCATCAATATCGTGCTAGACTGGGATGTTTATGACATGAATATCAAGGTTCGAAACCCGGTCGGATGTTTTGAGGGTGCTTTTTCCAAACTGATTTTCCATTCTCGCTCCCCGCAAATATGTGTACACATCATATGAATATAACCTACCTAATACCCAAAACCATTAGCGTAATTAGTACATAAGCGTGTAACCCAAACGGGTGGTAGTAAGACGAGGTGCTAAAAAAAGGTTGAATTAAAGAGAAAGTGTACCTGAATTAACGTGAAGAGAGATAGTGGAAAAACCATTTTGTAAAAATCACCCTCAGTACACCCAACCGGGATTCAAACCCCGATCTTCACCTCGAGCTTTCCGTCACTGACAGGCTAGTCTATTGCGAGTAACGCCTTAGAAATGGCAGCCAACTAAGTGGGTCTAAGAAAAATTAAATCTGCACACCCAAAAGACGCAATGTTTGGTAACACTTGGCATACTTATGTAAAGAGTCGTTTTGTCACACGAAAGTGAACCAAACACACGCCATAATATAGTTTTGTCACACGAAAGTGAACCAAACAACACACGAGTGGTCTCACCGACACGCAATAACATAGTTTTGTCACACGAAAGTGAACCAAACACACGAGTGGTCTCACCGACACGCCATAATATAGTTTTGTCACACGAAAGTGAACCAAACACACGAGTGGTCTCACAGACACGCCATAATATAGTTTTGTCACACGAAAGTGAACCAAACACACGAGTGGTCTCACAGACACGCCATAATATAGTTTTGTCAACAAATTATGAAAGTGACTTTGGCACAACATGTAAAGACAAATATTCGTAATATTGTTGAAAAAGAGTTACATATTTTTGGTAGAAAAATTTAGTTATTTAGTTTTAGTCTTAATATTATTTAAAAATGACTTTAGTCTTTTCCTTTTTGAAAAAATAAATAAAATACTATAGTACAGCGATACTCAAACAGTGGTACGCGAGCACCTTTAAGGGAGTACGCGAGAAGCTCTCAAGGGAAGATTGGCAAAATAACAAGGGTCTTATGGAAAACCATAATTGTTGGAATCTACCATTATCTGGTTATTTCCACCCCTCTTGTTCCCCTCTTTGCTCCGCTGGAGACCGATTTCTGAGAATTTTCAACCATCTACTTGACACCTTCTACATTAGCAATTTATGATGCCTTTCTCAACAACAATTTTAAACTGTCATTTGGAATTATCAATCTAAAATAAAGTTTTGAGAACCACTGCGATAGTGAATTAGAAATATTTTCAACTAAGATACTGGCTATATCTATATATATATATATATTTGAAATGTGGACCCCTCGGTATTTTAAATGTTCAATATGGCGCCTGTTCCATAGAGTTCTCACACCCTTTTACCTCTGGAAAACACGTCGAGCTCTCGGTAGTTAGTTAGAACCTTGTAACTTGTTCGATACCCACTCAATGGTGTTCATTTATTTTTAAGTTTGCTTTGAGGCTGTTTCCTACCTGTGACGTAGTAGCAAGTCAAAAGAGGATTTCCCCACGTTCAAAGTATTTACGTTTTATTTAGCGCAATTTAAATATATAACATTGATTTAGAAGCTACATTGATTACTAAATAATTCTAAAAATAGTCTTGACAACGTCAAAAACAAATTGTTTGAGCTTAAAATGGTTTTTTTTAATTGTCAACAACTCAGACTATTTATTTAAGTTATTCCCGAAAATGGCCAGTAGGATTCTTCCTGCCAGAATGTAGATTAATAAAAAGTCCGTGGATGAAAATGTCTATCTCAATTTGAACAGTTAATCCCCAAATATAAAATAATAAACTTGATGCAAACTTTTAAGTGATTTAAAAGTTGGTCGTTAAAATATGTCGTTTGTAAGGTTGTTGCACGTTGGTATGAATGTGTATTAGGGGGATGAGTGAAATGGGGGTGTGGGAAGGGTAACAATAGCAGCTGGGATGTGGGACAGATACAGAGAAGTGGGAAAACAATAATTACTCCCGCGGCTATTCCTTTACAAACCAATGAATGCAGAATGACATGCACCAGTGGATTGCCAAATGGTTTCACACATAATTTATACCATCTATTTGTTTTATTAAATAGATCAAACGAATAGAATGTTTTAGTAGATTTAGCTAAATATAGTTTTTTTCTTTCTTTACAGAAATCCGTAACACACTGTAGGCTACTTAATAAAAAAAACTACTAATGAGTGATTCAGTTGTTTATTTAACACCACATTTCACTACCCATTCGGGTACATGTATATTATTATTATTATTATCACCGCGTCTTACTACCCGTTCGGGTTATACGCACTTACGCTAATGTGTAATGGTAGGGTGATTGTGAGATGAAATGAAGGACCTACACAGTTTAACGTGGAATCCGAACCACGGTGGCGGCCTGGCATTCCCCACATTCACAAGATGTCTTGTCAGAGGTGAAGGAAGGGTTTGGTAATCAGATAAATCTGTGCCGGGACCGAGGATTGAACCCCGGCCGCCAGCACAGAAGTCTGACTGACACCTTACCCCTAGACCACCAGGTCACCTGCACATGTATATTAATTTCGGTAAAATAAGGATGAAGGACAAATTTTACAGGAAATGTATCAGTATTTACATGGCGAGAGAGAGAGAGAGACTGGATAACGATGAAGGACAAATTTTACAGGAAATGTATCCGTATTTACATGGCGAGAGAGAGAGAGAGACTGGATAACGATGAAGGACAAATTTTACAGGAAATGTATCAGTATTTACATGGCGAGAGAGAGAGAGAGACTGGATAACGATGAAGGACAAATTTTACAGGAAATGTATCAGTATTTACATGGCGAGAGAGAGAGAGAGACTGGATAACGATTTAGGGGGGGAGGGGGGGGAGAAACCACACAGTACACCCACCCAGGATTCAAACCCTCAACCTGGTAAAGCGTTACTCTCACAATAGACTGGATTGGCTGTGAATAAGAGGTCATGGTTCAAATCTCAACTGGGTGATGTACTTGGTGCTAACTTTCCCAATACGGATCCATTCATATCTCTTACGGTGGTGGTGTTAGGGAACGAGAGAAAAGAACAGTATTTCTGCAATTTTTGGAACACTTTTTATTGGTCAATATAAATAAATTAATTATCCAGTAGAATTATTAGTTTAATTTTTTTTTCAGATGATTGTACAAACAGTTGTTAAATATCTGTCATGAGCATAGCGGCGAAGAAAAACGTTATTAAATTACAGGGAACCCCTTAGCAGATACTAAAGAACTGTGTAAGTCATTATGTGAAGAAAATTATACTCTTATATTTCTTATGGAGAAATATTCGATTTCTTTTGACAAAAAAAAAGTGTTGATATAAAAAATGCAAGACTACTTCCCTTATCTCGCGTTCCCTTCACTCCCACCTTACACACAGATATGATAAAACGCAATACATAATAAAACAATCTCGTATTGTCTGTGTTTGCGGTAAAGTGGAGATTAGAGTTTCGAATCCCGGCAGGTGTTTTTTTTATTACTAAATGGTTTCTCACCTAAATACGGGTTCACTTTATCTCAATTCTACCTTCCAATTACTGTAATTAAATACGATGATGTCCAGACAGAGTAATTAAGACGTGGAGGCCCGTTAAATAATAAAATGTAAGAGGGTTTCAATTTTATTTTAAACCATATTGTACCGTGGGAACCGAGCGGTTGAAACCATATGGTCTCCTTAGCCAGAGCATTTCGAAGAAATAAAGAAAGAAAACAAAAGTAGTAGATAGTTCTCCCACCTCCCTGTTCTCGCAGCACCGTTCACCTGAAGCCCAGAGAGGAAGGGCGTGTCCCTGGGACAGTGAAGATAGTCCCTGGGAGGAAGAACGAGAGGAGTAATGGCCGGAAACCAGGACTCGACGAGGCGTGACCAGACGGGGGAGGGGAGAGCCAAGATTGAGGAATGTCCATCATCATCATCATCATTCAATGGCTCTCTACTGGGCCTGATGCCCTATGACCCCTTAGACGTCTTTATGGGGCGCGCTACTATTTTAATGTGCGTAAATTTTGATTTTTTATTTTTTAATAAAAAAGGGGGTTACATCACCGTAAGACTCACAAGATGTAGGATTCTGATAAAAAAAACTGTCCTACCTAGGCAACCCCCACATCGTCAGCCGCATTGTCCAACGCCACTCTCGTGGTAAATTAGATTGCCGGTGTTGGGTAGATCAGGGTTTGACCCCCGGTCAGGTGAAATGGTGTATTTTTCTACAATGTTTTCCACTTTCCCTACAGGCAAATGTGGGTCTATATCTTCTAAAATTCTACCTTCATCATACTTATTCTATTGGGGATGATTACTGTATTTGTGTAACACGATGTGTGGAATTTCAGGTCTCCACCATGGTTCGGATCCCACGTTAAACTGTAGGTTCTCCATTTCATTCATTCAAATTGTTTTAATGACTTTTATAACCAACAAAATAGCAAATGTTTGTACAGAGCGTCCTACTACCTGTTCGGGCTATACGCATATTTAAACTAGTGTGTTAGGGATGAGGAATAGTGAGGAAAATAACATTTAAAGGAAATGTGGCTGAATTTGCGTGGAAATAAAGTAGGAAACAATTTAGGGGGAAAACCCCGACCAGAGATTCAAACTCTGATCTCCCAGTTACCCCGGTAATATATTCTAAATGCAAGAGTGGCACCTCAGACTGTGTGACCACCGATGCGAGTGCCGGCAAAGCTCATATCTATCTGAATCAGACTTTAATTTAGGAGGCACGTTATTTGGTCCATTTATATTTTAGTATTGATGACATAATCTAATAGGTAGGGATTAGGAATGTTAACTTCGATGAGTGAGTGAGGAAGACGGGTGAGTGAGGAAGACGGGTGAGTGAGGAAGACGGGTGAGTGAGGAAGACGGGTGAGTGAGGAAGACGGGTGAGTGAGGAAGACGGGTGAGTGAGGAAGACGGGTGAGTGAGGAAGACGGGTGAGTGAGGAAGACGGGTGAGTGAGGAAGACGGGTGAGTGAGGAAGACGGGTGAGTGAGGAAGACGGGTGAGTGAGGAAGACGGGTGAGTGAGGAAGACGGGTGAGTGAGGAAGACGGGTGAGTGAGGAAGACGGGTGAGTGAGGAAGACGGGTGAGTGAGGAAGACGGGTGAGTGAGGAAGACGGGTGAGTGAGGAAGACGGGTGAGTGAGGAAGACGGGTGAGTGAGGAAGACGGGTGAGTGAGGAAGACGGGTGAGTGAGGAAGACGGGTGAGTGAGGAAGACGGGTGAGTGAGGAAGACGGGTGAGTGAGGAAGACGGGTGAGTGAGGAAGACGGGTGAGTGAGGAAGACGGGTGAGTGAGGAAGACGGGTGAGTGAGGAAGACGGGTGAGTGAGGAAGACGGGTGAGTGAGGAAGACGGGTGAGTGAGGAAGACGGGTGAGTGAGGAAGACGGGCGAGTGAGCGAATGAGGAAGACGGGCGAGTGAGCGAATGAGGAAGATGGGCGAGTGACCGAGTGAGGAAGACGGGCGAGTGAGCGAATGAGGAAAATGGGTAAGACCACAGAGAAAATCCCATGTGGATATCTACCTCTCAATGCACCCGAAAGAGATTCGAACCTCAACCTCATAACCAACAATGAATATTAAGAACTTGACGTCTTGGACCACGTGGTCACCGTGCGAGAAATTGCCACGCAGACATTTAGTTCTACGATAATTTATTTGAAAATATGGTTTACGCCAAAATAAAGTCGAAAGATTCCAACAGGGCTCTTTTTCTTTAACAACCTTATAGTTTGAGTTTTATTAAAAGAAATAAATGTGTGAAAATGTGACCTTAGCTCATTTTCAGAAATTTTGTATCGTATTTGTTGAGCTGTGAGACTGCCTTGATGAAAAAGGGTTCTAAATATTTTAGCCTTTCTTTAACAAATACAAATAATTTTTACTTTCTCGCGATTTTACAGGTAGAGAAAGAATTGAGATTGTTAAAAAAGAAAAAAATTGAACTCAAGATTTTGATGAATTTCGACGTTTCATGACCCCCCGAATCCGAAAAACTTGTTTTTGAATTTCAGTCTGTCTGTCTGTCCCTCCAATTAGAGCCTAACCTATTTTACTAAACGGGCTAAAACTTGGTATCTAAGGTTTTTATAAAGTTGCCCCGAGGGTTTTTTAGAATTGGATATCTAACCCTAAAATTATTAAAAGTTAATTTACTGAAGGGTAAAAAGAGAAATAATCGCTTTTCTTAAAATCAGCTCCAACAATTTTAATTAAATTTCATTTTAAATCTTTGATCAATATTACAAACAAAATGGCTACTCACATTTTTTCGGCAAAATGACTTTAAAGGTTCCGGTCTGAAGCGTAAATTCTCGTTTTTATAATATCTCCGAAACAATTTGAGATATGAAATTACTTATCATTGATAATATGTAGGCCTATTTATAATATAAATGTTTTATTTGAAACATATTTTTATAAAAACAATAATTTTCAAGATAAACGCAAATATATATATATTTTGGCTTTTCGAACACTATAAAGGTAAAGTATTGCTACCGTATACAAAAATCTAACCCCAGATATTAATGGATTTCAACGTTTCATGACCCCCCCCCCCTCCCCCGAACCCTAAAAAGTTGTTTTTGCAATGCCGTCTGTCTATGTGTGTGTTTAATCCTAAAATTAAGATTAGTTTAATTAAGGGCGAAAAAGGAAAAAATTGATTCTCAAAATCGGCTCTAACGATTTTGATTAAAATTCGTATCTAGGCGTTAATTAATATTATAAACAAAATGGCTACTGTTTTCCCATGAAGATGACTAAGTGTACTTTACAGATGCAGACATTTCTATAACTCCGCAACTATTTGAGATATTAAATAACTTATCATTGCAAAATTGTAGCACTATTAAAAATAAAAAACTTGTATATTTTGAAATATATTAATATAATTTTGTGACCTCTAGTTGTACAGAGAAACTACTTATGTTTTAACGCAATAATTCTCTAATGTCAGAGTAACTAAATAAAAAAAAAAGTCTTTCAAAAAGTGTATGATATTTTTCCTTTAACCTCTTGGGAGAAATGTTTGTACAATATTGATATATCTCTTTCATTTTCGATTCAATAGTCAATATTTACACTTTTTTTGGTCAAAATTTATAAATAAGAATTTAACAACAATACGATGACCTGAAGATGTGAAACATCAAATAAAATGTTAAAATTTTAACCGAAAGTCTAGATTTTAATACGAAGTTTTGACTTTTGTGGACCCAATATCGATATTATGTTATTGGTCCAAACATACAAATGAGGACGTTAATTCTTTGAAAATAAAATTATAAAATTTAAAATTGGTACTAAAAAAATAGTTTTACGTAAGTATAGTGCAATTTATGCTTGGCTTTGCTAGTGTATATTATTTCGTTTCACATATATTACGAGTTTTAAGTAAATATCTCCATTTTAAAACAATAGAGCGAGAAAGTCCGTGCGGAGTTCCGTACCATTTATTTGATAGATTTTCAATAAAAAAATTTTAAGGTATTTGAGACAGTAAGTTTCGCAATTTTCTTTCCCCCTATTTCCTAATGACATGAAAAAAAAAGTGGCTATAGGTGAAGTGCGAGAGAGTATAAGCTTAGAAATAACAGTGTGGTAGATCCAGAAAATTACATATATAATTATATTTTAAGCCGTGTGAACTGACAACGAATGATAATTTCTTGCTGACCGAGATGGCTGCCTTAAGCTGAGGTGAAAGGGGCACGAGAAAAGGTAAGTGTTTTTGCAGTTTTTATAGCAAAACTTTTTTTGTACAATTAAATCAACTAATTCTCAAGTATAATTATTACTATTATTATTATTAATAGCACCGCGTCTTACTACCCGTTCGGGTTATACGCACTTACGCTAATGTGCAATGGTAGGATGATTGTGAGACGAAATGGAGGACCTACAGTTTAACGTGGAATCCGAACCACGGTGGAGGACTGGCATTTCTCACATTCACATGTTGTGATTAATACACGTCTTGTCAGAGGTGAAGGAAGGGTTTGGTAATCAGATAAATCTGTGCCGGGACCGAGGATTGAACCCCGGACCCCCAGAACCAAAACTTGACACCTTACCCCTAGACCACCAGGTCACCTCGCGTACTATTGATACGAGGTTTCTCCCTCTTGTGTGGTTTCTATGTTCTCTAGCCGACTAAATTATCGCCTCTCCTTTGATCAGACATAGTCCGATACTGCTCCAAGACGTATCAAATTGACTGTCCCCTTCCCAGTTTGACAGGGGCACAGCCTCTCCCCTCCCCCTCCCCACTTTCCATGATCCGTGATGAGGGTCTATTGTCTCAACTATGTAACTTCACCCCCAATCCCTTTCCCATTCCCATTTCGATTTTATTTGGCTCATTGACTGTGCAACCGACCGACTAATAATCCTATTAACAATACCGACAATCTTTAAAAAAAAACATTATCAAAAAGTTTGTTTTTTTTTACTTATGTATGATAACGTCTTTAAAAAAAAAAAGTTTGACTTTTAAAAAAGATGGAGTTCAACCGTGCTTGTCTTTTAGTCCGTTTAATATGGTAATTGGTGTCAAATACGGGCACTGTAAGACAATGAGCTCGTTTATCATCATCAAATTAGAATCTTAATGCACATGAGCCGAAACAGTCGTTCGTAAGTAAGACTCGGTGTTTAAATCGGTTGACTGAAAGTCGCTAAGTCGCTTCCTTATCCTTTACCCCATTCATGTACGCCTGAATATGCTCGGAAAGGTGGTAAGACATCCAACTAGGGATAAGACAACCAACATTTGTTTAAATAAACCATATAAATACATTTGACAGTTTAAAATATTACTTAATCTAGTTTCCTTTCTGTGCTGGGAGTCCGGAGTTCAATCCTCGGTCCCGGCACAGATTTATCTGATTACCAAACCCTTCCTTCACCTCTGACAAGACATCTTGTGAATGTGTGGAATGCCAGGCCTCCACCGTGGTTCGGATTCCACGTTAAACTGTATGTCCTCCATTTCATCTCACAATCACCCTACCATTACTCATTAGCGCAAGTGCGTATAACCCGAACGGTTAGCAAGACGCGGTGTTAATAATAATAATAATATTTTCCTTTGTTTCTTATTATTTTGCGCCGCATCTTACTACCCATTCGGGTTATACGCATATGTACCAATTACGTTAATATGTTAGGGATGAGGAGGGTTGAATTAAGAGGTAGTGTACCCACATTTGCATGAAGGGAGAAGTGGAAAACATTTTTGGGAAAACCAACCTCAGTAGACCCGACCGGAATTAGAACCTTGGCCTCCCCGTCATCAGCAGTCTATTGCGAGAGTGACGTCTTGGATCGTGTGGCCACTGAAGCGGGTTTTCCTTTATCCATGCGCCAAAGGTATTTCGCCTCAACTGTACGTAGGCTAATCCACCATCTTCACGTAGCGTATCCTATTACCTCCAAAGTATCGTCATTATCTTTATCGCTATATTTTATAGATCTAATTTATTAACACAAAACATAATAAAACATGACTCTGGGTGTATTATGTAGCATTTCAATG
The DNA here is from genome assembly GCA_902151445.1 of Timema monikensis. Taxonomy (NCBI): domain Eukaryota; kingdom Metazoa; phylum Arthropoda; class Insecta; order Phasmatodea; family Timematidae; genus Timema; species Timema monikensis. Next base: position 182,360 of record CABFVZ010001325.1, read on the forward strand.
GCAAATACAGTCCCATTTTAATAGTAAAAACCTTATCTCTTATATAAAAAGTTACATCTACTTCAACGTATTCATAAGTCAAGTCATGTGATCTCCAGCTGTCACTTTTGATAGATTTTATCAATACCTATTAAAAAAAACAATTAATACATTAAAATGTTCTTAATTTTTTCTGCCAAAATATTATTTTTGTATTTTTTAAAAGGCCCTTTTTGTAAAAAAAAAATTAATCTATGTTTTCTTGGGTTATTATCATTGATTTTAGAGCGGGCGTCACCAAAAATTCCAATGGAGGGAAAAATCAATTTTATCTTCAGATGAGCCAACAGTTAACTCTTAATTCCCAAATCCAAACGAACTATGCCAAACCTCAGGTTTGTGCACTAGGTATTGTACCAAGAGGTGCATGCACCTGTACCATCCTGAGTGCCAACTTCCCCCTTCAAGGGTTCCGTGTTGATGAATTCTGTGACAGAGCGAACTGAGTGGTGGCTTACATTCTAAGAACAAGCGGGCAAGGAACCACCAACCAGTAAACATTAATTACCAGAGACTAAACTAACTTGGAGGAAGTAACCTCCAAGTAGGGGGGTGTGGCACATTCTCTGAAGACGCTCATTCCAGTAGATTTATACTTCTCGCCAAGGTAGAAAGGTAACCAACATGATTCGGATTCTATGCGAGCCTTATATTAGAGCTATACTGATTTACAAGGTCGAAAGGCAACCAAGGTAATCAACATGATCACGGTTCTAGTATTATTATTATTATTATTATTATTAGCACCGCGTCTTACTACCCGTTCGGGTTATACGCAAACGGTTCTAGTAAATCCCTAGATTAGAGCTATACTAATCATCAAGGTTGAAGGGCAATCAATGTAACTAACTTGATTCTACTTCTAGCCTGTCCTTTTAATGGATCTATACTGATACCCAAGGCCCAAAGTCAATCTTAAGTAGCTCAATATAATATTTTTTCATTATAAGTAGATTATTTAATGCAATATTTGAGCCAAATTATTTTACATCAATTTACAAACTTACTCAGTTGAATAAACACTGAGTACATAAATTTACTCAATGAGAAAAAATGTGATATACGAAACTTACCAATGCTTTTTTAATACCCGGAATCGAACCAAGAACTCTAGCTCTTAGCTCAATATGCAAACGTACAGTACTAACCATTACTGTTTTCGACCGTTCCTCACAACACATAAACACATATTAAATTGATTTTACCGATGGATTAGGGATGAAAATCAAATTTGAGGTAATGTACCCGCGTTTGCATGGAGTTACAGTGGGAAACAATTTAGAACAATCCTCCCTCGATACACCTAGCCAGGATTTTAGCCTTCATCTCTTTGTCACCGACAAACCAGACTATATTAGGTTGGCATTTAGACCACATATGCACCGATGCGGTTCACTAACGATTGAGCTAAGGTGTCAAATTATAATTCTACTAAATTACTTTTAAAATCCTTCTTGTAATAATAATAATACGCGAGTACATATCTTTTTTTTTTTTTTTNTTTTTTTTTTTTTTTTTTTTTTTTTTTAAGAATCGCTTTGGGAAAAACGGAGCCTGACATCTAAATCGTATCATAAAGTTTCGGAATTAACTTTTGTACAGGTTTAAAGTGATTCAACATTGTCAAACCCAGTTTAAATAAACCTAGGTTTGATGACGATAGTTATAAAACCTCCTCGGGCAATTTTTCTTGAGAATTCTGATTGGGCCCTTTTTAGTTTCTTTGATTAAATGCCCGCTCATGTACCCTTTTAGCACTAAGCTTATTACTCTTGTGTCAGAAACTTTGTGCATGTTCATAGAAACAAGATTACATAACTTTTTTTAGTACACGTCATAAACATGCTCATCCACTTATCATATATAATACATATTCAAGAAGTAATATTTCTTAACATAAGATTGTCTTACTCAACATACTTCTTAGGACACCTAATTAGCATAAAGCCATGCCAATGACAAACCCAGAAATCATTTCAGGGGGAAAGGGGAATACATTTTATCAATGCTATTGTTTTGGAAACTTTTTCCTATTATGAATTTTAGGGTTTTTTGGTAATGTGTGTTGCGGTATACTTTTTAAACATTATGTCATTAGCCTGGACTTAAATTTATGCCAATTAATGAGACACATCTTCAGTTTTTTATATTAAATATGCACATTAGGCTTACTTTTGATGGTGGCTAAACGTTGTTATATATATATATATATATTCATTTATTGCTTAGCATAGCGTTCCGCTCGGGTTATGCGCTTATGTACTAACTACACTGACGCGTTTTGGAAATCAAGAAAGTTAAATTTAAAAGGAAGTGTGTACGCATTTGCGCAAAAAATAGTGAAAAACAAAATTAGGGAAAACCACCCTCAATACATCTAACCGGGATTCTAACCGCAACCTCCCGGTCATCGGAAGTCCAGTCTACTGCGCTAGTAGCATCTTAGACCATTCGGCCTCCGAAGCGGGTAGTCTTGATTAAAATAGTTTGCAGTTCAAGAGAAGTAGGGGGGGGTTACAAATG
>CABFVZ010001325.1:187329-212343 GCA_902151445.1 Timema monikensis
GGGGGGGGGGTAGATGAAGGAGAACAAACAAGGGAGGAAGAAAATACAAGTAACAATACCATGTGTTTTGTGATCATCCCCCTCCCCTATTAAATTAAATAAGTATATTCACATTGATACTCTCTAGTCTCTTATATCAATTATCTTTTTTTTGGGGGCATTAAGTTCTAATCGATCAAATAAAATATGTGGATTTACAAGTCTATAAATGGATATTGTCATAGAGAATAGTTGTGTATTCATTCCGGTTGACACAAAACTAGTGTATTGTTAAAGGTATCGTCAATATTTAACCTAAACACATCTTACTGTCAATATTTAGGTTACCCAAGCTGCCCCCACGCATGAAAAAGGAGTGAATGTTTGTGCTAATAAACTTTTGTTCAAAACGTGTACATGTATTTTTCGTAGGACGAAACTATCCATACTATTCATAATAGATTTTTTTACAAAACAAAATATTTTATTAATCATCTACATAATTGAACAAGCTGTAGGGTTTTATTAAGGAAAATAGCAAAATTTAGAAAATTATCCCGGAATTAGGAAGCAGTCATATATATATATATATATATATATATATATATATATATATATATATATATATATTTATATATATTTTTTTAATTTGTTATTTTAGCACCGTATCATACTACCCGTTCGGGCTATACTCTTATGTACTAATTACGTTAATGGTTTTATAGGCTTAGGAAGGTTATATTTATAGGAAATGTACCCGCATTCACGTGGAGTGTAAATCCATAGAATGGAGAAAACCACCCTCAGTACACCAAGACCGAGATTCGAACCTCGATCTCATCAACGCGATCTCATCAACGGACAAGAGTGGCGCGTTTTAAGCCATATGGCCACCGAAGCGGGTTGTAAAATATTATGAGATTATTTTCTTATCTATAATAATAAAATGATGGATTTGTCTGTCATTACTAATCAGCACGCCTAGAGGCTGAAATTTGAACAGCCCCTGTGCACAAACATGTGCACATAGAAGCTGGAATTTTATTTTTTAATTAGATTTTTAAAATTAAATAAAGACTCGGTCAAATTAATTCAAGATATTTTGTTTCTGTCAGTTTGAAGAAAATATTTAAGCGTCACTCGGGCTAAACACGCCCGGTACTTCTGCTAATTCGTAATAAACTTTATAAATTATCAGCATTTTGCAACTGTGGGTTCATCTTTTGGGGAATTAAGTTTCGAAGTTCGTTAGTAAATATTGTCTATATGAATTTAAACGCTTGATGTCATTTAATATTATGGTTTGCCGATAATGGGGAAAGTCAGGGTTCAAGTCCAGGCTAGGAGTACCTATATGCATTTTCCTAATTGGTTTCTCCTACTCCCTTCACACAAATGCGAGTACATTTCAACTAAAATTCTACCTTCCTCATTAATACCCCAAAGATGGCGTCACAGTTTTTTTTATAACATAAACATAATGGATAGCATAGTAGTTGAGCAATGGTGCCCTCAGCTAAAGGTTCCGGCCTCGATTCCCGTATACAGGTGTCATTTTTCAATATATTCGATTAATATTTTTCTTAAATAAAACCCCCAACCTCTCCAAATAGGAATGCGTGTCTCAAGCCTTAGACTTTTGTATCATCAAATATGTGTACATTAAGTGTTGTTTTTATTTTGAAATTCAGATATATAAATATTATAAGATCAACATGAGCATACCTTTAAACAGATTGTGGGTGGTGCGGCCGCCTCCTCCTAGTTGCAAGATCCGCTGCACTTCTCCTGCCTCGCTGCCGGACTCTGACTCTGACTGTATCTGCCACCTGTTGGCTTGAGGCAGGAAGCTGTTGGATACCATAGGCCCGGCCACTGCTGCTCTGTCGAGAGATTTCGCGTCTCGCTTCCGTATCGACGCGACGGTACCGTACTCCCCACGTGTCGACGCGTCGTGAGGTATGGGAGGAAGGGGACGGTTCGGCGCTTGTAGCTCGGGAGGTAATTCGCGGTTTTGTACTGTCCTTCTGTAGCCCTGATCCTGAGGGTTATTAGGGTTCAGAGGACCTGTGTTCGAATACGTTCTCCGAGTGTTATCGTAAATTGGACTCCGAGGAGAGTTCGGTAGGAACACGTCGGAATCACTGCTTTCAGGTCGAGAGTTTCTCGTCTGTCGAGTCGGAGGTTCCTGCGCGGGTCCGTTTCGCGTTGGCCAATATTCTCTTGACGGCTGCTGACTCGTAAAACTCACTCGTTTAGTAGGGGGTGGGGGACCATTACTATACACTGAGGAATCTGTGAAACCACCGTCAACAGATGATGTAGACACACTCGTCAAGCTTCCTCGTTTAAATATTGGTGCATAATTTTTAACCTTACTGACTGAATCTTTTCGCACGTCTTCCTTTAGAAGATTGTTTCGAGATGTCCTTGTGACGTCCACGTCACTTTGAGCCCTACTGACGTTATTCACGACCTTACCATTATAAACTCTCGCATAGCCGACATTATCGTTCACTCGTCGGTGCATCTGATTCTCTGGATGACGTAGCTGTACGTCACCAAATTCTTCATAGATGGTTGGCGTGGAACTAGTAGGGATATGTGGTTGGGATGTGGTAATAGGACCGATTGTGTTCCTCTGTGCAGCCCCTCTAACAAAATTGATGGGGCTTCCAGAGTTATCTCTTTGAGGAAGAAGAGATAATGTAGATGAGACTTGCCTTGGCAAACTTAGGCTTCTACCGGAGGTACCTCTCGGTCCAGGCGAAACACTCCTTGATCTGTTGGAATGAATCGGTTGAGGTTGTGGATATTGGAAAATCAAAGGACTTTGTCTTACAATATTGTTGTTTTGGTATATTGGTTGTGGCCTAACGAGCTGAGCACTCCTCCCAAATGTATTTAGATGAGAATCTCTTCTTTCTATTGCCACAGTCTGATCTGCTGGTCTCAATGTCAGAGAGTGACTCTGTGTTTTAAGAGAGCCTGTGGAAGTATGGTGCTCTCTAGCCCGTAATTCCGAAGGAGGGGACAGCTGTTGGGAAGATGAAATATTTCGCTTGCGGTGACCCTCCCAAAAGAGTGCTTCAATTTCTTGCCTACTTAATTTTTGTGGTGAAGATTTTTGCGGAGAAAGTGGCTGACCAGGACTGCTATTACTAGAATTAGGGGAGTAAGAGCTTTGTGATGAAATACTTTGATCCTTTTGCAAGTGATGATGTATTGCGTCCTTTTCCTGGGGAGTTAAGGCTCTGTAGATTTCTCGTCCAAGAGAACTTGGCACTTGCGTGAAATTGGAAGTATGGAACTTACGGTGGTGTGGCGACAAACTTCGTGACCTCTGAAGATCTTGGATCAAATTTTGCCGCTGCGAGTTTACAGTATGAGCACCTACGGGAACTAGTAACCCAGCCCGGGAAGAATTGTTCTGATTAGATGGTGACAGTTGTCTTTGTATTTTTACATTCACATCATTTGGCGAGTAAGATAACTGTGATTTGGAAGGATCTGAGGAGAAAACTCGCGTGTTAGTATAGTTCTCAATGTATGGAATGGGAGGGGCAGAAGTCCTGCCTGACGGAGTTGACGGATTTTGAGCATGAAACGGCTCATATTCTCTTTGTGGTGGCAATTCAAACTTTCTTGTTGTCTCTGAACTGTGATATTGCACAGGCCCTCTACGAATATCTTGAAACTTCTTTTTCGACAGTGGAATGAGGTGTGTATTGTGAACTTCTACTTCAGTCACATTTCTATTGTTTTTATGAGGTTTATGCTGCGGTTTTATTAAATCAGAAGATCCACTAATTACTTGATTTAACAATATAGGGTTCCAAGACAACGACTCAATTTCCTGAGGGACAATAGTTGAGGTTGACGAACATGAACTGATGCTATTTCTCGAACGTCCATTTTCATCTTGTAGCTCATTTTTCGGCTGGTGATATTGCACAGATACTGATTTTGAGACGTTTGTAAAATTTTCATATATTTGATAGTGTTGTGGATACTCATTAGTAGGGGTTGGTGGACTGCGGCTAGGTTTAAAGGGTGTTCGACGAATCTGAGAGATTGGTAAGGAATTGTGTCTTTGAAATAATTTATTCTGTGAGCTAATAGCTGGCGTTTGTTGGGTACTTGTGTGTTGAATGGGAGATTGTACCCCTTGACGTTCTTTGCCAAATCTTTCTTCCAATATTAAGGACGTGTCGGGAATTGTCCTGTTGGGTGATGATGGAGAGGATGTAGAGTTACGTAACCGTAATTGGTTTGGACTTAGGCTTCTTGATCTTGAGTATGGACTTGTTGGAGTGCCTTTCGCTTGAATTCCAATATCGTTCCTTATAGGTGGATCATTGTAAATGTTCCTTATTGGTGGTGAAAAGGCACTAGTAGTCACATCTTTACTAGGAATATTAGACAAAAATGCTGTTTCTAAAACCGGTCTTGGTAAAGATGGATGTACTTTTGAGTCACCAACATATTTTGATCTATTTTGTTTTGGAGAGAGCTTCTTTGTGTTCTCCTTTCTTAAGAGATGTATATTTTCTTGTGGGGATGATTTTCTATCAGAGGTAGACTGTCTTCGAGGACTTGAGAATAAGCCATTTGTGAATAACTTTCGTATGGCACTTTGTTTATCCCTTTCGTCCTTGTCTTTACTCTTGACGTTCTCGGTTTCTTGAGGGGGCGCCGTTCTGATGGTTTGGTTATCGATGGATGAAAAACGCTTAACTTCCAAAGAGGAAGTTCTCACTGGCACGGCTGGTTTGCTAATCAATGAGGATTTCTGATTAGCAGGAGAGGTTGAGCTATTTTCCAAGATTGGTGTTTTGCTTTTATCAAACGGTTGCCTCTCTGGCAAATTGGGTGTTTGGAATTGTGTTGGTCGTTTTTCACTTTGTGCACTTACAGCTAAATCTTGATAGTTTACACGATTATTTTTAGGCAACACTCGTTTATTTTCTGGCACAGTTGATTTACGTTGTTCCAATATAGTATTAATTTTTGACTCTGACTTTTCTCTAAGCTCAATACGATCTTTGCTCAAAATTATATCTTCCAAAACCTGGGAACTTTGTCTTTGATAATAATCTGACGAATCTGACGATGATGTATCTGTCCAGATTTCATGAACCTGTTTATTTTTAGATTTTAGTTGTTGATTTAAAAATTGTTCCTGTTGGGCATTTGAATTTATATCATCATGAACACTATTTATCAAAAGAGGTTTATTTATATTTGAATTTGTTTCATGAGTGTCATCCAAGTTTAAATCTGTATTTCTTCCTTCAGTCAACTTTGTAATAATAGAAGCATAAGCATCTTTATCAGTATCCTTTAAAATATCAGAACGTTTGACAAATGCAAAATTTTCTGAGTCAATTTGACTTGAAGAATCGTTTTGAATATGCTGCGACGTCAATTCAGGTCCTGTGTGTAAAATGGATTTTTCAGGGAGACACACTTTATTTATTTGTGGGGTGGGCTTTGATTTCAAACGTTCCTCAGCACTCAAACTCTTCTTTTCAGGAAACCTTACTATCTTCCCCTGTCTCTGAACCTTCTTCACAGTTTTGATCTTTTTTGTTGTTTGCTCCTGAGATAGTTTCTGAATCAGGCTTGTAGTCCAAGAGACTCTTTCTGGTTTCCCTCCAGAGGTATTGCCTTCTATCTCAACACTGGATCCACCACTACTTCTCGATTTTCTCAGCTCTGGTGACGAAAGTACTTCCTCAAATGTCGAAAAAGGTTCAGTATTAATTGAAGTGTCTAGTAATGTTAGAGAGTTGGGGTTTTCAGTCTTTAACTCACGTTTTTCATTTGAAATATTAAGTGCGTTGTTTTCATTCACTGTGTTACATTTACCTAAAGTTAGAGGTGAACCAATTTGTTTAGGTCTACTATCGTTTAATTGTTCCAATGTATACTCGTCATTCATAAAATTATTTTTGATTCTTCGGTTTTCCTCCGCATAGTTACTGGTACCGTCTTTAACATTATTTGGTGGGGCAAAAGTTTTAGTTTCAAAATTATTTTTAATTGAATTTTCTGGGGACCGAACTTTTGTCAAATTTAAACCAGCACTAATACATTCTAATTTTGTGTCTTTTGATACAGTAATAGCATAATTAGGGAAACTTGGGATGGCGTTAGATTTATTAGGGGGCACTTCCTTACATGTCGTGCCACTATCTTTGTTGCTCTCAAAACTGTTTGGATAGGTTTTACTGATAAAAGGAAGTGGTGCGTTGATCAAAGGCGAATCGCCTGCGGAAACGACTCTTTTTCTCTCAATAGAAGGAGAGTAAGTTTGTTTAAAGGTTTCAATTGCTGCGGAGCTTAATTTTGTTGAAAGATTCTGCTGTAGCTTTTCTATAACTGACTGACTGGCAGATAACCTATTTTGTGGAGTTTCAAGTACCTCTGATGTGTTAGTTTTGGTAGTTTTGGGTATGTCTGGAAAGGAAGGGCTGATTTCGTTAGTTACAGATGCCGACAATGGATTTATCGCAGTCCCTACTGTATAAATTGCTCTATTATCATTAGTAGTGAATGAATCTTTCTTTACTTTCTCATCAACGACATCATTAGAAGTAAATAAACTTTCATTTTCTTTATATTCGAAGTCATAATAGGTAGTGAATGACCCTTCATTTATTTTCTGCTCAACGATTTCTTTTTTTCCTTTATTAGTTGAATTATCAAATTTATTCCCATGACCTACTTTACCTTCTAAGCAGACTTGAGTATCTGGCTCGTTATTTGATGATGGGCCCGTAGGTACTCTTTTGTTCCTAACCGGTATTCTTGATAAATCTATACGAGATAACCTTTTCGGCTTACTCCCTACACCACCACCATGGTCAATGGTGGGATCATCAGCGACCCTTGAGACATCAGTTTTATCAATGGACTCACTTTTTATCGAATTCTCAAACGCCTCTCTCAGACTACGGACTGACGACCGTTTGACAGTAACGTTGGCTTGCTTCTGGAACTTGTTATAGCCTCCAAGGAGCTGAATGCTTGTCAGGGCGTTGAAGCTGTGCCTTGCTTCAGAGTTTCTGGAAGCAACGTCAGAGCCTTCTGATTCTGTCGCCTTGGCAGATTTCTTCATGGAGATGGGTTGCTGCGATTATTGCGCAGACACTACAAGCTACCCCCGCCTGAAACAAAAGCAATGGAACGATGTTAACATTTATGCATGATTATTCAAATAGAGTATCTACGGGTATACCTGTGTTGGCATTGTTAGGTTTCCTGTCTTGTACCCGACTGAGACAAAGACCTTGTCTCCTTCACTTTTATACCATTTTCGCGGAGGTATAACAGAAGAGGTGAGGTCCTAGGAAGGATGGCCGAAAAAACACAGGCTTGCCTGATGAAGGGAGGGAGTACCCTTTCATTTATTTATTTGTCAGCACCTGTATCTAACGTATTACATAAAATTATCGAAAATACAAGAGGTAAATTTGCACAGTTCCGTGACTTAAGAGCTCTTGCAAATGGCTCTATATTCCAAGGGGTTCATAGTAGCAGGTGCCACTTGGTTCACAGCTGTGATTAAGGATGACGGCGATAGCCAATTTGGCTGGAAGCACGGGTATTGACGGTCGGGGCTCGTTCTTGACCGATATGGCGTACCGGGTTTTTGGTCGCGTGGTGGTGAGTGTAAGGAAAAGCAGTTTAACACGATGAATCGCACCGGCCAGATCCTAAGCCATCTCGTTGGTTATTATTCCACGAGCGCACTCGTGAGTTGATGTTAGAAACTTTAAAGATAATTTAAAAATTGCACAATACATATTCTATTAGGGTATTACTTTTGATAATCGTAATGATTGAAGATGTCTTAAAACTGTTGTAAACCATCCAAGTAATTCCAGATTCCACATTTAAAATGCAATTTCCTTAATAATAGCTCCCTCTAATGCGTTACTCTTATTCACTCAAATTATATTTTCTGTAACTTTACTTTACACTTTCTTTATTTTATCAAGATTTCTATTTCTTACCCTATTTTATTTTTTAAATATGTATACATATATCACAAAAGAAAATTGCAAAGGTATGCTCTTGTTCTGATTTATGGCCGACAAACCCCAAATTTGACCTTGTACCGTATTTGAGTATATTAATATTGTTTCTTATTTTACGATTAGGGTCACGCAAGGAACTGTGTGGGTCACAATAAGTATTCGTGTAGAAACAAGTTAAACTGTCCCACTATATGGATTATTTTAGTGTACGTAATAGTATTTAACAATTTAAGGGTAAAGGGGTAAAAATGGAATGTCACACTACACATATTTTCCGGTACCGTAACTTTTGTATCTCAAACCCCATAAGGACCTTAGCACTAACTCAATGTGAGTTGAGAATGGACCCATCCCTTTCTACCCTGGGCCCTTAAATTACTAGGAATTTTGGTTTGACATAAATGCATTTAAATGATACGTTAGAGCAAGGCCATAGCCAGCCAATAATTTCAAGGGGGTTTGGTGGGCACATCCCCCCAGACGCTAGAAAAAATTATAAATGATAAACAATTTTAGAAGCTATCTGAAGTGTTTCTTATGGCAACATAACCCCCTAACTGCTAGAGGACAAACTCTAAATATTAAACACCTCTAGAAGCTCTCTGAAGTGCTTTTTATGGTAACACAGCCCCCTAATTTGTATTTGTATCTTTATGTTGATATTGTTTGAACCATAACTAAAGCCATATATATTTTGTTCATAAATTCTCCCCCCCTCCCCCCCAAGTTACGGCATTGCGTTGGGGCCAGGGCCGTACGCACTGGGGGGGGAGGGGGTTCAAACCCCTCTCATTGAGAAATAATTGTACACTAGATTAAAACAATATCAAAGAACAAAAGCGGTTCCAGTAGTCGAATCCAGCGAGAAGCGAAATTTGTAGGACTCTTACATAATAATTTATTTCCCGAAGTTTAATGTAAGTATAGCTTGGACAAGCTGATACAAGATGTCGGTATCGATGCATCATGAATGGTTGAATGCTGCGAATGATTGTGTCATTTTCATTTGTGCTTACATTTTTCATCGTCCCAATAAAATACAAATATTTGAATTATTTTTTATCAATTAAAGAAAACATCTCAATAATATTTATGTGTCACCATAACTATATCATATATTAGGTTAGTGTATTGTTAATCAGTTAACTATACCTAATCATAAAAAAAGAATCAATGACCCCTTCTTTACAAAAAAATAAAAATCCTGCGTACGGCCCTAGTTAGGGCCGATGATATTTTTTTGTACAAAATTCCCTATATTTCCGAAAGAAATTTCCCTAATTTTTTTTTTCAGAAAATTTTGATTGAAGCATAAAGGAATACCATTTTATTTTTCATAAAAATTGACTAGTAGGGGAATCATGCAATGGGTGCTTGTTAAAAGAGTACTATTTGAAAGTTATAGGACACTTTATGGTAATTACCCAACCTAATTTTTAGGGAGTAGGTGGGGGCAAGGTTCTAGGGGGGAGAGATGAAGTATGACATGTGTTAGAAGAAAAAAGTGAACTTAAGAACTAGGCACAATACACCCGACCGAGATCGAACCCAGATTTCCCAGTCTTCGGTAATCTAGTTTATTACGATAATATCCCCTTAGACTATAAGGTCACCGAAGCGGATACCACAATTATTTAAGTCCCCTGAATTGTTTTTCTTGGGCGAGTCATGTAAACATGACTCTCATTAACAAAACCCACAAGAGAAAGTCTGAAGATATTAAGTCCGGTGAATGTGGTGACCAGGGTGATGTCCCCAAATCGTGAAACATTTCGCAAAGCACCTCTATTGATGTTTGGGATGTGTGGGCCGTTGCCTCATCTTGTTGCCTCATGTTGTTGGTATCCATTCTCTTACGTTTTAGTACTGGGGTCAGAAAGTGATACGCGCATAAACGTACCTCGGCTAACACACACTCTTTCGTGGCCAGCCTGTGTATGGCCGTGATGGCTTCGCAAATGAAATGAGGTCGACACGGAATGGATGTTTATTTGTCCAATCTTTAGTTTTGTAGTGATCGTATAGTGGCGGCGTTGTTGGTTAAAATAATAAAAACTTAATTTATTTAAATTCTTATTTACTATTCACATGCACCAATTCTTTAGACAATGTGTTTAGATTAACTAACGAAATAATATACATAAAATTACTATTTATTTTATTGGTTGGCTTCTAATATTTCACTTGATACACGTCACGTGTCTTGGTTAGTGTGAGAGTGGACGTCAACAGATATAAGATAAATTCACAATTTTAATTGCTTTAACCGCGATAAAATATAATTACTATTTATTATCATGCCTGTTTTTCAACTCTAATAATTCGACCCACGGGGAATACCCGAGTGGTTAACGTGAGGTGTTGATCAAAGATGCACAAAACTTGACACCCAAGGGTTGACCCGGGAGCGTCCTTGGCGAGAGAAGAGTTAACAATTCTCCTAATCGACTCAACTGATATATTTGTTTTTAAATATCAGGAAAACACTCCCATTGGTCCTCGTAACCCAGCATGGACGAAGTATCCAAACTGTCCGCCGGATCTTTAGCGGTCCCATACAATTAAAGAAAACCACCCCCCTTAACATCGTTTAGGAAGCTAATGTTGTACAGACGGCGAGTCTTAAAATATTCCTTAATACCAGGCTAGCAGGTTATTAACCTTGCAATCCCCGTTACTGCCTACAAGGTTGCTAAAAAAAAACATCTTATTTTCTACCGTGTTAGTAAAGAATTGCAGCAAAAGGAACTCAGATAATTGTGGCGTAAGTTAAACAATTCAACAAGAGACAGTGCACAAAGCCACGTCAAGTTTCTAGAAGCGCCCATAACACTGTCGGGAAAATAATGGAGGTCGTATTAAGGACAGTGTTTTTAAATAAATAAGTCAAGTATATATAAAAAATTATAAGTCAATGGTATGTAAAGAAAATATCCATCTTTTGTCGTTAAGCTTAATTTGAAACATTAATAAGTAAAGATACTAAAGATCTATTGTTATTAAATGTGTCAACACTTTCTGCACCCACCACACTGTATGATTTTAAAATAGGTCATTTTACCACTTTTAACCTGCTTATACAATAGAGATTAATTTTCTTAAACCTATTTCATTGTATATACCTCATATGCATTACTAGTTATACTAAATTCCAACCTGTCACCACAACGGGGTACTGATATACACACTTGTTGGGGGATTCGTGATTGACGTTAGTCTTGGGCTCTCAAAGGTTTATTAATACTACCATTTTACTACAAATGTGATGTTAGAATAAAGTTAAAATAAATAACTTAGTGGTTATAGAGAAGCGAGTGACTTAACGAGGTGGTATAAGGTTTTACCAACGGCCTGGCTGACAGCTAGGCGGTCCCTGCACGGACGTCAACCCTGGCTTCCTGGACTCAAGCGGCAGCCCCGACTGGTACTTGGTGTACCCAACGACTTAGCCCCCGTGGCCTCATGACCAGCAGCGCGACCTCCTATCTACGATCTTCCGTAATCAACCAGCCACAAGGGGTCACGGACCCCTGCTCTTTAAACCCGCGTTAGGACTGGTTTCCCCCTATGGCTTGTCGACACCTCTCTTTCATGTCAGCGCTTCTAGTTTGCTTGTTTAGTTATTCATCACAAAAAAACTCATACCTTTCGTTATGTCACTCAATCACAATATCATTCATATATATCTATATAATATATATCATTATTATTATTATTATTATTATTATTATTATTATTTGCACCGCGTCTTACTAACCGTTCGGGTTGTACGCACTTACGCTAATGTGTAGTGGTAGGGTGATTGTGAGATGAAATGGAGGACCTACAAATGGAGGACCTACAGTTTAACGTGGAATCCGAACCACGGTGGAGGCCTGGGATTCCCCACATTCACAAGATGTCTTGTCAGAGGTGAGGGAAGAGTTTGGTAATCAGATAAATCTGTGCCGGGACCGAGGTTTGAACCCCGGCCGCCAGCACAGAAATCTGACACCTTACCCCTAGACCGCCAGGTCACCCAATATATATATACAGTAGTCCCATGGCTTTTTTGGTGCTGACTGACAGCTCACGGCTGACAGCTGTTAAACACATGTTTTTGCAGATCATATGGTTCGGCGTAGGGATACATAATTTGGTCTAGTAATTTTTCAAAGCCATCAGCTGTCAGCTGTGAGCCGTCAGTCAGCACCAAAGAAGCCATGGGGCTACTATACATATATATATATATATATATATATATATATATTAATTTGCCTTAACAATGGCAGATGAAAAGCAAAAAATAGTGAGTTTGACCCCTTTTAACTCGTGATCTGTACATGCAATAATCGAATCACTATTTTTAGCTTATAACTATATAGTTGTTAAGATTGTGTGGTAAAATTTAATGTCAAATGACCTTAATCTGACACAAAATTGTATGATTTAGGCAAAGATTGGTTAGAATAAAGCAACGTTATACAATTAAGTATACATGAAAGGCGAAATTGGGGAATGAATGATTATAATTACGGGAATCAACAGTCACTCAGTCAATATTTAGATATATTTAAAAATGACACCTTGATACTGAAATAAAATACGGGGCCTGTGGCTTAGCGTGCCAATAGTAGGGTTCAATTCCCGTGTATAGGTGTCATTTTTAAATTTATTCAAGGATCATTAATCTAAAATCTTTTAAAGATTGGCTAAAAGGAATATTAAATAAATTAAACGTTTATTTCTGAATGCATCATTTTTATCTTCAAGTTTGAAACACGGACCCAGTTTTAACAATTATTCATATTAAAATATTAGTATCGCAGAATTGATCATTTTATCTTATGATGTAGTCAAGAAGCTTCGAGCATAATTGCCCCATTTATTTTAAGACCTGTAAAAGAGAAATTGAAGCTACGCTTACTAAGCTAGCCTCAAGCCACGAGTTGATAACTTAATTACTCCATTCTCCCACGCAAATAAGCCATGAAAATGGCAACTCACCTTAAATAGTCAGGCGGAATGAATTTCTAAAAATACAATTTGCTCAACTAACGTATATATGTTTTTAATGTATATTTTAAGGCCCCCGCACCTGAATTATTAACACATGAAATCTTCAGATAGGTATTTTGTAGACTATAGATATATATTTTATGTAAGTAATTTTTAATTCTTTCTTCGGTCCAATATGAGTCAGGGCTAAATGACATTAAATTTAGACCCCTAATCTTCTATTATTAAATTTGTTTTTATTTTCTCGTATAAAGATAAAGTATTGTAATCCTGAAAATTTTCAATCTCAAGATTTTAGTGAAGCTTTACGTTTTATGTGCCTCCAAACCCCCCCAAAAAAAGTGGATATCACAATTCTGTCTGTATGTCTGTATCCACAAATGTTAGACGGTTTAAGAGGTTATGATACATACATACCACATTATTTATACTCGCGCCCTTCCCTTTATGAGGTAGGGAAGAAACGGCGCAGATAGCTCAAAAAAAACTCTGTACTTACTTAATCCATCCACACTTTTTCCACGCTTCCCTAAACTTGCATAGTGGGATTAAATTCTAAGAGACCTTTGACAGATATTCAAGAACTGGTGAGGTCACCATGTGATGAAAATTAAACTTTCTGTTTCTACTAGAGAAATAGTTTATTTACTTGAAACAAAATAAAAGTTTTGCTATACAAAATTGCAAAAAACACCTTCCTTTTCTGGCGTACTCTTCAAACCCAACGTTAACACTCTAGGCCGGTGACAGACTGACGTTTTGGTCGCTGTGGCACAAACTCCACGACCAGGTCACTAATGTATAGCATTGTTTCTTATCAGAGGGGTCAGACTAGTGACACGAACGCCACGACAGATTTGAAAATGTCGATGTGAGCGTTTCTTGAGCATAGTGATTTCTTTCATATAAAACAATGCAATACATTAGAGCGATCTAGTCGTGGTGCAGTGACCAATTCACGACCAAAACGTCAGTCCGTCACCGGCCTTAACAATCGGTATTATCTAAATAGTGTAACGTTTTAGAGGGGGAGGGAGTGGGGGTAGTTCTGGTCAACAGGTATGGTTACTCGCTTGTCGAGAACAACCGCCAGTTTAGTGATTACTAAGACGTAACAAAGAAGTCACGATTGTCAACTTAGCGGTTCATAACAAGGCGATTGATACGTGTCCAGTAGTCATAACATGTCAGCTGTGTATGAAAGAGATTATTTTTCATGAATATTTCATACCTGGCTACCTTCATCGACGCTCATATGATGTAAGCCCGGCACATACAATGTATTGTGTATGTTACATACTATTCGTGAATTTACCCTGTTCATGATGCCGGGTTCACGATCACCTTAACTTTAACTTGACGTAAGGATCACTTAACTTAAGAAAACAGATGTGTCATCACGATTCACTTAACTTAACGTAACAACTTGAGTCAAACATCTGCATTCTCGAGTATGATACTAGATTTGTACTATTTGTAAAGTGATGATTTGTGAATGTTTACTGTTTTCTATCAATATAATAAATATTTATCATTAAAAGTTGTTTTTTTAAGTTTCCTAATAATATATATTTATGCTAGACCATTGATATATAATTCTTCATTTGTTACATACCTCGCCTCTGATACTTCGGGGAGCATGAACAGCGCCATTGGATGGGTTCACCGCCCTCATGATTCTACCTTCACTGCACTTGACTCGTTGAAGCTATCAAATCAACTGATGGCGGTCTGTCAGAGCCTTGGTTGGCATGGGTGACGTCACCGGCCCAAGCTAGAGGGATGGTTCCCCCCTTCTTTTTTTTCCATGATGCTCTTCGATCAACCGCTATAAAACTCCACGGCTCGCCGGAGAAAGGAGCTCTCTAATTTGTTTATCACATGGTTCTACGCTTGTACGTACATCAGGACTCTTTTACTTCTATTTACCAAGCCAGCGCCTCAGCACCAAATGACTTCACGATGTTGCCGCGAGACCAACCAGACCGTCGGAAGATTTAGGGTACAATTCGATTATTTCTCTCCGTGAAGAATAGGCGGCCCAGACGCCTGATAGCTAGTTTAGGAGATAGTTGTGTTTAGCCGAGAGGAATTTCTACTCTCGCCTAACGTGATTTGGGTTAATTTTAAGGACTGGATGGCTTGTCTACTATATTGCGGGGCCATTCAGTGAATGTTTGTTTTCTGCGTGGTCCTTAAGACCCGCATTTCAAGGTGGGAATGTTCCCACATACCAGCCCGATAGACCATGTTTAGTCAGTGGTGCGTCTAGAAGGGGAAGGGGCTCTTCAGTCAGTTCGAGGCTAGGCCGTCTTAACCAATTTAATAGTTTTTGTATGTTGATGATATGTTCCACATTTGGTTCTCAACCAGTGGAAGATTCTCCCCATCAGGCACGGCACGCGTTTAATTTTTTTTATATAATATGCACCAAATTTGGTTCTCAACCAGTGGAAGTTTCTGCCCGTCAGGCAAAGACTCGAGTCTAATAGTTGATTTGTATTAAGATTGAGTACCACCTTTTGGTGTTCAACCCCTGGGCCAGTATGCCTGTCTGGCTTAGGTTCATCGGCCCTGCAGCGACACCCAACAACCTGGCCGAGAACACTGAATCAGAACTTACCTTATAGTAAGCAATAATTTTACAAGTAGGGCTAGACTCGGCCTTCTTATGTGCAGGCGCATCACGCCGCTGTCTTATCAACTGATTATATCTTATTATATACCTTCCGATTGCCCTAACGGCAATCTTAACCCGTCCTACTTGTGGACTGTGTGATGGAATATTGGACTGTGATCTGTAGCTGTTGAATGTGAATACTTTGCTTTGTTCCCATTAAACTGATTTGTTATTTTTAAAGTTATTTTTTTGCTTTTGTAAATATCCTGTCTTGTCTATTTACCTTGTATAAGATACGACCATCTCTGGATGGGACTAGAGAGGTCGTGTCATTATCTCAGGACATCTATTAAGTTAAGTTAAGTTAAGTTAACTGTATCGTAATCGCTTCCATATAAAAACACGAGGAGATCCTTTACGTTAAGTAAACCTTAAGTTGATCGGGATCCCGGCATGACTCAAGCAAACGTCTGCCCACTCCATGAAATAGTCACTATTTACGACCATTTCACGAACCATACAAAAAAAAAAGTCCAGTTCATGCATGATTTATGCAGCTCCAATCGTTACCCGAGAATGAACTGGATGAGTTTTTGCCCTGTCCGTGGATATGGACGAGTTCAATACCTAAGCTCAACTCAAATTTTTTAGTAGTCTACTCGAATATTCTTATTCTTAATTTATTATTTATATTTGAATGTCACCAGTATCTCAGTAAATTATGTATTATTTCACCTTAAGAAAAAATAAGAAAGAGATGAATTTCAAAAAAAAAAATACAGCATTCACCTGGAGAGAGGATGAAAAAACAATTGTCTGTGAAAATAATTTAAATGATGCTCACGGTCAGGATCGAATAATTGGTCTCCTGTGGAAGATTACCTACGTGGTCTGAATATCAACCTAATTTAATCTGGTTTGCCGGTAACAGGGTGGTCATAGTTCTAATCCCGGCTGGGTGTACTGACGTTTATTCACGCTAAATGGTTTCCCGCGTTCCCTCCTACGCAGGTACGGGTACTTTCTACTTAATTATTATCCTATTAGTGTGAATATACAGGGATTAAATAAAATATTATTACATTATAGCTCCTTTGGTTATGGATTTACTTATATGTAACAAGGTTCCAGGTTAGATTATTGGTAACTATCAAAGATGAAAAAATGGGCTCGTTTCGTTTTGTTAACTTTTAAATATAAGTTCTTGATGCTGATTTATATGTCACAAAATCAATTTTAAGATAAGCCACAGAGTAAAAGGCACTTTAACCGCTTGGCTTCAGTCACTGCGCGCAAACAAAAATGCGCAACGTCAGGAAAGAAGTGTAACCAAACGACCAGCGAAGGCTGAAACCCCGATAGAGATGGCATCACCGTCTGACCGCGTGACAAGCACGCATGCACCTGTCATAACTGTAGAAGTGCGTGATGGAAGGGGTTGTGACGAGGGGATGAGAACGTTCAACTCTTTCACACGTGAGGAAAGAAACTTGGGAACCCGATAATTAGGTCGCATCGGGTCCCGCCGAGGACTACGTACGACTTGAGGCCAACATATCAAGATACGTAGCTCAGACAAAATCTCTAACATTACGATGACCAAACGTCCCGGAAATTTGAGACCATCCCGGAATTTTCACAAGTATTCCTGGCATCCTGGAAAATAATTTCAGGACGATCAATTGTCTGGGATTTGCAATTTTTGCATATAGCTTAGTAAATGTTAACGATTTTATTTACTTAAGTCACTACTGGCAACTCTTTTAAAATTTCAAAATTATTCATGTGTGACCTTCATCCCAGGGAATACATCTTCTACCACATCCACACAGTAATGTTAAGTGTGTTTATAATTAATTATATATTTATCTATTGTTATTCACTATTATCTTACTGTAGTTGATAGTGATTACAACTAAGGTAAATCAATTACCGTAATTATTTTGTATTGCTCTAGGTGCAACATTTTAAACCGTCAATAAACCAATTTTGTCTCGGATTGTTAAGAATGGTTTGTCCTGAATACAGTCATTATATCATAGTATGTTGTATTTAAGCCTAGGAAAGGACTGATACATTTTTAACTAACCAAAACTAGCTAAAAAAAAGGATGAATTCAAAAAAATATGTTTAGTCTATATATTCACTCACAAGGGTCAATTAAAACCCTTTAAAAAGCCAGTCTTTAGGTTAAAGTATAAAAAAAATCCAGACTCCCCGGTGTCCTGGATTTCTTTGATTACGATTTTGTCACACTATCCAACATCAAACATTATCAGATTCTGAACTACCGGTAGATTGGTCCTTAGGTTCTCAAATCATATTTTGTAGAAGCCGTGATTCAAATCAAAACTATGTGATGTAGTTGGACGTATGATTTATTCCATAAACAACTGTGAAGTTAATATGTCTTTAATAAATAATAATAAACGAGAGTTAGATATATTACAAATAAACGTTAGTTATTAGTCAAGTTATTGCATACGGCCCTAGGTATAGGCGCTTCTAAGTGGTGTGTAAGGACAGACAGATAGACATACACACATACACACGTTAGGAAATATTTATGTATATTTATTTGACTAGGGGATACCTGGATGGAACTTCACCCGCTCATACATTTTCAATTTAATTATGTAGCGTTAAACTTTTCTTTACACAATAATCTCAACAGTTCTTTAATATCTGTCAAAGTTATCCTAGAATTTGATGATTATTTCTTATCTTTAGTTTAAAAGTTACCCATAAAATGCTCATACACTCATTTAAAGAACTGTTGAAGCCATCATGTGTAAAAAAAAACTATAACTCTAGGTTTATACATAAGCTTGCCAAACCCTTCCTTCACCTCTGACAAGACTTCTTGTGAATGTGGGGAATGCCAGGCCGCCACCGTGGTTCGGATTCCACGTTAAAACCATTACACATTAGCGTAAGTGCGTATAACCCGAACGGGTAGTAAGACGCGGTGCTAATAATAATAATAATAATAATAAT
Organism: Timema monikensis; assembly: GCA_902151445.1. Lineage (NCBI taxonomy): Eukaryota > Metazoa > Arthropoda > Insecta > Phasmatodea > Timematidae > Timema > Timema monikensis. Next base: position 205,969 of record CABFVZ010001325.1, read on the forward strand.
ATACACAAGCACCCGCCTCGGTGGCGTAGTTGGCTAACGCACTTGTCATGTTGAGCTCGACTGCTGAGGACTGGGAGATCGAGGTTCGAATCTCGGTCGGGTGAACTGGGGGTGGTTTTTCATACATGGTTTTCCACTCTCCCTCCACGCAAATGCGGGTTCACTTCTTCTAATTCAACCTTCCCAATTCCTAATCCATTAGTGTAATTAGTACTTAAAACGTATAACCTGAACGGGTAGTAAGACGCGGTGCTAATTATTATTATTATACACAAGCAATATTTCATTTATTTTTCCATGAAAATTACAAAAACATTTACCTTTTCTAGCGTATCCTTCCATCCCACCATTACTAATTTTATTATTATTATTATTATTATTAGCACCGCGTCTTACTATCCGTTCGGGTTATACGCACTTACGCTAATGTGTAATGGTAGGGTGAAAGTGAGATGAAATGAAGGACCTACAGTTTAACGTGGAATCTTGATTAATCCACCTTAAGACTAGTTTGTTTTGTGTACTACTAACCATACTATGTGGTCAAACAATGAGCGCATTCCTAGAAGTCATAGAGATTGTTTGTTCTCGCTCGTGACGACAATACGACATACTGTTTAAACAGTAATTGTTAGTTACTAGTTAAGGTATGTATGTGTTAGTTGGTTCACGTATTTAACCTCTACTGAAAGATTTTTTTTGCACCACGTCTTACTACCTGTTCAGGTTATACGCCTATATACTAATTACACTAATGGCTTAGGGATTAGGAAGGCTTTATTTAGAGGAACTATTCCTGCATGTGCGTGGAGGAAGAGTGTGAAACTATTTAGGAAGAAAACCCCTTCAATGCACCCAACCGGGATCGAACCCCAATATCCCCGTCTTCGGCAGACTAGTTCAACATTAGATTAGCACGTTAGACCACAAAGCCACCGAAGCTGACAGTTAAAAAGTTACTTAAAAAAAGGGTTCTGTGTTAAGAAAGAAATATATGGAAAATTTCCCACTGTAACTTTTGTTTATTAAAATTGTTCCTTTAATTTATTCCGGCAAACTTTCCGCCTAACGTATTTAAAAGAAACAAATGTATTCGAGATTCAGTGCGCTACTAGTTTTCCGTCCCGCAACAATAGACTTGTTGATGATATTCACCTCACAAAGTAAACAGTAAAAAACTATGACCTAGATTGGATATGTAAAAATTAATCAGGAGTAAACAAACGTCGTATCTATATCTAACGCCGGGATTTCTTATCTATTATCTTTACAACGAAAAGATAAAATTATTTGTGATCAGTGTTAAGGTCGTACCCCTTTTGATTTGAATTTTTAATATTTAATTAACCCATTATGGTGTGTATGGTGAACAAAAACGTCAGTTTCGTCATATCTTGTTTGCCGTAGTTCGAATCCCAGCTGGATGTTATGGGATGTTTTTTTACCTTGACGGGTTTCCCACTCTCTTTCCAAGTTAATGCAGTTATAGTTAATCTAAATTCTAGCTTCCTCGTCTCTACACCATCTGTGAAAAACTGTGAGTGTGTAGTAAGACGCGGACTCCCGGGACAAAATTTGTTGCGAACGTCTGTGATATCTCAATATAATAAGTTCATAGTTTCAAAAAATTCATAAAAAAGCGTTAAAGTAGAATACTTTTTTTTAACAGCACGTCTTACTATTCGTTCAGGCTATAAGATTGTGTTCTAATTTCGGTACTGTGCTAGAGATTAGTAAGGATGAATTTAGAGGAAGTGCACCCACATTAGCGTGAAGTAAAAGTGTAAAACCATTTTGGGAAAAACCACCCCCCATTCATCCAATTGGGATCGAACCCCATTCTTCCCACCTTCATCAGTCTAGTAAATCATGAGAGTAACACCTTAGACCATGCAGCCACCGAAGTTGGTAGAATAAAGTTATTCAGTTTGTTTGTAAGTCATGTGCTGATTAATGTAATGTGTCGGTTTTAAAAATGCACGTTAGTAATAATAACACTCGAACTAAATTCAAACCAACTTCTTTTTTGGTAAGAATGAAAATATTGTTAAATGTTCCCAACAGTATTTGGTTTATAGGGAATGCCAGGCCTCCACCGTGGTTCGGATTCCACGTTAAACTGTAGGTCCTTCATTTCATCTCACAATCACCCTACCATTAACACTTTAGCGTAAGAGCGTATAACCCGAACGGGTAGTAAGACGCGGTGCTAATAATAATAATAATAATTTGGTTTATAGCTATGAATTTTGTATTTCCCCAAGCAAGATAATTAAATAAAATGCTCTAAATATTTCTAAAGCGGTTGGCGCACCCTTAAAGAAAGTTGTATATCGCGCAGTGGCAGGTCGCGGGTGAACCATTTTCTGCGCAGCTTATATTGCCAAGGTTTTACTTTAGCAGTGACTGTTGGAATAGAGGTTCATTATTTACCGGCAGAGATTTATAATATTTTTCCAAAACATTTGTTAGTCAAATAGCATAGCAGTGTATTTTATTGCACTAAATCTTTCTTGCAATATCCTACTCGCCGATTATTTTAGAAGAACGTGTTCAACTTCAACACATGGGGGTGTTCAAGTATTACGTAAGCACCTTAGGGAGTACGGAGGGTTCAAGAATTGGTTATTTTTGTTGAAAAGGGGGTTATAAAGGGGGGGGGGGTAGTTCAGAACAATACTTATGTAAGACAGAAAGAGACGGGCAAGAATGGTGTAGTCGCCCAGCCATCCGAAATGGACACACAATAAAAGTGTTGAGTCGTGGATTCAAGGAGCTTGGTCATCAGTTTAAAAATAGTTTAAAGTTTTTTTGTAACCATATTAATTCTTGAATTCACGTTTTTTATAACCTAATTTAAATTAAATGTATATTAAATTGTTTTTCTTACCAATTTTATTAATTTTTAAGTCATAACCTACCTTTTTTGGTAAAATAAAATTTATTGTAAATATTTTGCACCATTAATCTTCACTTTTATGTTAATAATCACCAGAAATGTATAAATTGAAAAAGAAAAGTTAGCTGTTCCTGTGACAAAATTACAAAAAATCTATAAATTTAACGTTGGCAAAAAGAGAGAGAGAGGGCGGATTGCTTATTTTTGCTTACAAATAGGTTGGGGGATTCAAAAACGTGCTTACGTAATACTTTTAGAAGAAAGTTTGGTGATTGTGAAATTTTACATCTAGGGATTATGATGAATCTTTGGGTTGTTTATGTCCCCGTACATTAATAAAATTGATTTTGCATATAATATGTCTCCGTGTTTGTCTGTCTGTCCCTTGGGCTAAATCCGAAACGGTTTGATTGATTCTGTTCAAACTTTATAAATTTGTATGGTCATACCTCCTCAAGAATTTTTATTTTGACTTTGTCCCTCAATTTAATAGTTTTTTTTTTTGAAAATTCAAAATTTATCAAATATGGCTCTAATAATTTTGTTCAAAAGAGAAATAAATGTTTNAAAATTTATCAAATATGGCTCTAATAATTTTGTTCAAAAGAGAAATAAATGTTTCGAAAATAATCTCTAAGATTTAGTTTAAATTGAGTAGGTATCTGGGAACCATTTTACATAATAAGAATATATTTTAATTTTTACTAATATAAATAATTTGGGGGTAGTTTATTGAGAGTCTATTTTAGAAAAATCAAGCTATAATAGACTTTATGAGAAAGTTTGTACGATTGTGCCATAACCTCGGACACGTGCCAGAGCAGTGGTTTTTTTTTTAGCACCGCGTCTTACTATCCGTTCAGGTTATACGTCTATATATTAATCACACAGATTTATTAGAGATTAGAAAAGTGTTAATTTAATGAAAGTGAACCCGCATTTGCATGTAGAAAAAGTTGAAAACCATTTAGGAAAACTACTCTCAATGCATCCGGATGGGATCGAACCCCAATCTCACCGTCTTCGGCAATCTAGTATTACACGAGAGTATAGCGCGTTAGACCACGCGGCCACCGAAACGGATACCAACGGTGTTATTTCTCGTCGAAATGTCTCTTTCCTCTCTTAACACAAACGCAGCTGCATTTCATTTAAGCTACCCTCCCAATCTTTACCTCTTGGATTAATTCGTTATCAACCTTGGTCTAGAACCCCCGTTTTTGTTTAAGTTAGTAGAAGAAATGCTTAATTGCTTCTTCACAAATAACCACCAAAAATTACACTTAGTGGATTTAAAAGTACAGTAATTAAAAAATAATTATTATCTAATCTCAAATGGTAGTAATAACCAGCTGGAACGATTCAAGCACATAGCACAAAAGCACATAAAGAAAATGCAACGGCCCAATGTAAACATTTGTTCACACCTCAGCCGCCATCTTGTTTCACACCAATTAACACCTTTGCAGATAACAAAACTTCTCACCTGTACCTTGAAGAAGTCGCAACCACGGAACACTCGTTATTAAATAAGCCCACAAGTAAAAATATTTCGAACCACCGATAGAAAAAAATATATACATAAAGACGACCGCATTAGTTTGGACACGGGAAGCTACACTTTTCCCCAACACCCGCAAACCTCTAGACGTAACGCGACCGACTTACTTATCCTTGGCTTACAAGACTCGAATGCTCTTCTGACATAGCGAGAGATAAGAGACACTGATAAGGAGAGAACATAAAACAAGTGAGAGAGAACATCCACGTGGATGACGTAATGCAATGGCAGGAAGCAAAAGGGGTTACACAAAGGTGTGATAGTGTGCTAGGCCTCCCAACGCAAACTCGGGTCGGGGAGATAAATGGGGCATTTGTTGACGATAACTACTCCAGTTGCAGCGGCTGTCATAAAAACAGTTGGTTTGTTTTTTTAAATCGTGAAATGCATAAGTTTGTCTCGAGGAGGAGAAAAATAATGCCCAATAGTTATATTAGATATATTAATAATGGCTTATACTCGCCTGGTTGGCCGCATGGTCTAACGTGCTAAAATCTCGTGTTGTACTAGACTGCCGAAGACGCAAAATCGAGGTTCGATTCCGGTCGGGTGCACTGAAGGTTAATTTCCCTAAATGGTTTTCCCACTCTCTCTCTCTCTCTCCACGCAAATGTGGGTACATTTCTTCTACATTCAACCTACTAATCCCTTGCTCATTAACGTAAATAATACATGTGTATAACCTGAACAGGTAGTAAGACGCGGTGCTAAAAAAATTGCTTTTGAATCGTTTGGAATTTGACCTTTAAGTTTCAAAAGGCACTTTTATATATAAATATTATTTAAATTAGTACTATGCGTCTTACTACAGTCCCATTTTCAAAGTAGGGCGGCTGGAAAACACAGCTATTGCCTAGAACAGACACTAGATATACTTTCATGTATTCATACGAACGCTCCATGTGATCTGCAGTCGTCACTTTTGATTCAATATCTATAACAAAAAACACTGATGAGAACTACTTCTATAGCAGTATGGTCTAAGGCGTCACTCCCGCAATAGACTAGCACGCCGATGACAGGGAAATTAAAGAGTTCTATCCCAGTCGGGTGTACTGGGGGGGGTTTCACCTAAATGGTTTCCCACTCTCCCTCCACTAAAATGCGCGTACACTTCCTCTGAATTCAACCTACCTAATCCGTAGCTCATTAACGTAACTAATACATGTGTATAACCTGATGCGGTGCAAATAAAACTACTTATGAAATAGTAGAATTTAATCAATGTTGGCAGCAATAAAATGTGTTTGTATTTTATAAATGGTCCTTTCAACTAAAATTTGACTGTTCAGTTCCTGTTCGTTATTCGCAGCTAAGACAAATTTAAGAACACCGCGTAAAAAAAGGTAGATGTACCAGAATTCACTTTAAAAGCTGATGGAAAAATCACATTTAAAGTCAAATTATACAAATCAAGCCCAGCGTTCTCAGATTGGATTGAATATTTTGTTGTGAAGTTTTTGTAATACGCCTTACTGCGCTTGTGAGAATTCGAATGTTATCAAACAAATGCGGTAGGATATAATTTAGAAGAAAATGTATCCGAATTTTCGGGGAGGGAGAATAGAAAACTATTCAGGACTATAACACTTTCAGTACACACGTCCGGGATTTGAATGTAAATGAAAATGGTGAAAAACTCAAAACGGGAAATGTCTTACGAGCCGGTGAAATCCGCCATAGTGTGCGTCTGAAGGTCAATTTTCATAGACATCTAGAAAAGTCACTAGATCTACTTTCACGTATTCATACGTCAGGTCATGTGATCTACCGCTGTCACTTTTTATGGATCATATCGATACCTATAAATTATTATTATTATTTAGCATCCTCGGTCCCGGCACATATTTATCTGATTTCCAAACCCTTCCTTCACCTCTGACAAGACATCTTGTGAATGTGGGGAATGCCAGGC
>CABFVZ010001326.1:0-13689 GCA_902151445.1 Timema monikensis
TAGAACGTATGTAGAGAGGTCTACGAGACGAAATAGTCAATAGTTGACCCTCTTTTTTACTTTCTCGCTATCTCATAAGTAGAGAAAGTATTGTGATCTTCAAAAAGAATCTAAATCAAGATTTTGATAAATCTTGAAGTTTCATGACCCCCCCCGAATCCAAAAATGTGGTTTTTGACTTTCTGTCTGTCTTTTTATCTGTACCTCCAACTAGAGCCTAAACTATTTTACCAATCGGGCTTAAACTTGGTATCTAGGGTTTTCATAGCGTTGCCCCGAGGGGTTTTTGGAATCGGATATCTAACCCTAAAATTAAGGGTAGTTTACTGGAGGGTGAAAAAAGAAAAAGTTGATTTTCTCCAAATAGGTTCTAACGATTTAGTTTAATTTCATTTCTAAACATTTATAAATATTCCAAACAAAATGGCTTCCCTCACTATTTCGGCAAAATGATTTTAAGGGCTCCGGTCTGATGTGTAAACATTCATTTTTATAATATATCCTAAAATATTTGAGATATGAAATCACTTATCGTTACAAATATGTAGGTCTCTTTATAATACAAATATTTTATAAGAAGAATATTTTTATAAATCCAATAACTTTTAAGCTATACGTAAATATATATATTTTTTAAATTTTCGAACACAAAAGGTAAAAGTATTGTGACCGCAAAAGAAAATCTAATCTGAAATGTTGATGGATGTCGACGTCTCAAGAGCCCCCCCAAACCCTAAAAAGTAGTCTTTGCAATGACGTCTGTCTGTGTGTCTGTTTAAACTTATAATTAGAGGTCGTTTAAGAAAGGGCGAAAAGAGAAAATATCTATTTTCTCAAAATCGACTAATGATTTTGATTAAAATTCGTACCTAGGTGTTCAATTAAGATTATAAATAAACTGGCTACTTTCATTTTACCATGAAAATGAATTCTAGGGTAATTTACAGAATTAGAAATTTCCGTATCTCCGCAAATATTTGAGATAATAAATAACTTATCATTGCAAAATTGTAGTACTATTACAAATACAAACTTTTATTGAAAATATATTTTTATAAATCCATCAGTTTCTGAGATATTGGCAAATATATTAATACAAATTTGTGAGCTTTAATTGTAAAGAGATACTACTTAAGTTTTAACGCAATAGTTCTCCAATGCCAAAGAGTAATTAAATATAAGTTGTCTCTAAAAGTTTATGTTGTTTTCCCTTAAACCTCTTAGGAGAAATGTTTGTACAACAATGACCTATATCCATTTTAGACTCAATAGTCAATATTTTCATTTTTTATTGGTCAAAATTTATAATAATAATTTATAATAATAATAATAATTATTATTATTATTATTATATTTAGCACCGCGTCTTACTACCCTTTCGGGTTATACGCTTTAAGTACTAACTGCGTTAATATACTTAGGAATTGGGAAGGTTGAATTAGAGGAACTGAACCCGCATTTGCGTGGAGGGAGAGTGTAAAACCATTTAGGAAAAACCACCCCCAGCTCACCCGACCAAGATTCAAACCTTGATCTCCCCGTCCTCAGCAGTCGAGCTCAACACGACAAGCGCGTTAGCCAACTACGCCACCGAGGTGGGTCAAAATTTATAAATGAGGAATTTAATAGCAATGCGATGTTATGAAGATTTGCAACACCTAATAAAATGTCGAAAATTTTAACTGGAAGTCGAAATTTTAATACGAAGGGTTGACCCTTGTGGACCCAATATCGATCTTTTTTATCGGTCCAAACATACAAATGAGGGCATTAATTCTTTAAAAACAAAATTATAAAATTTAAACCGGGACAAAAAAGTTTTACATAATCATAGTGCAAATTATGCTCGTGTTTGCTAATGTATGTTATTTCGTTTCACGTATATTACGAGTTTTGAGTAAATATCTCAATTTTGAAACAATAGAGCCAGAAAGTCCGTGCGGAGTTCCGTACCATTTATTTTAAATCGATCTAGAACAATAATTATCATAGGGAAAAAATACAAAGTATCGTTTAGAAAGAAAACGTAAAGATGAAAAATGGTTATTAATGTGATGTAATGAAGAAATTGAAGACTTTGATATTTGTTGCCTGATATTTAATGTGTATAAGGGAGTTAAGTGTGTTAAGGCATCAGTTCATGAGTTAAAAGATAAATTGAAAGGGATCTACAACTGCACAAGAACTAAATTGGACTAGCAATAGTATGTTTGACTTTGAAATTGGAGACTTGGGTTTTATCTTAAATTATTTTTTCGTTTTCTCACACATAATATTAAATATAATTTAAACTAACAATTGGTTACCCCTCCTGTTTTTTACCTATATATTAAATCTCATTAGGAAATCAAAATTTCATTGCCGCACCTACAAAAGTACACCACCTATCCCAATCTTATATTAGTTATATCTAGTCCACCTCATTACACCCTATCATTTTCTTGAACTATTTATATCCAGTCCACCTCACTACAATCTAACCTTTATCTTGAACTAGTTGTATCCAGTCCACCTCATTACAATCTAACCCTATCTTGAGCTAGTTCTATCTAGTTCACCTCATTACAATCTAACCCTATCTAGAACTAGTTATATTCAATCCACCTCATTACAACCTAACCCTATCTAGAACTAGTTATATCCAGTTTACCTCATTACAATCTAACCCTATCTAGAACTAGTTATATCCAGTTTACCTCATTACAATCTAACCCTATCTAGAACTAGTTATATTCAATCCACCTCATTACAATCTAACCCTATCTAGAACTAGTTATATTCAATCCACCTCATTACAACCTAACCCTATCTTGAGCTAGTTCTATCCAGTTCAGCTCATTACAATCTAACCCTATCTTGAGCTAGTTCTATCCAGTTCACCTCATTACAACCTAGCCCTATCTTGAGCTAGTTCTATCCAGTTCACCTCATTACAACCTAACCCTATCTTGAGCTAGTTCTATCCAGTTCACCTCATTACAACCTAACCCTATCTTGGACTAGTTCTATCCAGTTTACCTTATTACAACCTAACCCTATCTTGAGCTAGTTCTATCCAGTTCACCTCATTACAATCTAACCCTATCTAGAACTAGTTATATCCAATCCACCTCATTACAACCTAACCCTATCTTGAGCTAGTTCTATCTAGTTCCCCTCATTACAATCTAACCCTATCTAGAACTAGTTATATCCAGTTCACCTCATTACGCCTTATCTCTTTCAGGTCCATTCTAATGTTATCTTCCCACCTGGTATCTTCCCATTGGGATTATCATTCATATCCTTGATTGTGGTTCTAGATTCTCCCAATCGTGCTACATGTTCTGCCCGCCGTAATCCACAAGATTTAATTAACCTAATAAGGTATGTTCACATAAATTAGCTAGTTAATATTGTTTTTAATCAGCACTGGCGATAAGCACTACAAATAGCACACACGTATCAATGGACATACATTCCCATGTGAGGTATGTAGAATAGAACACATATGTGACTGTCAAATGGGGACAGAGAGAATACCACAAGTACCCTTTTTAACAAGCTCTGGTTACCCTGGAAACAGTCCAAGGCACGACACTGTGTCTTTGTTCCATTCCAGTAAATTGTTATGTATATTCTCAAATTAATGTGCTCTGATTTAGGTGTTTTGTTTTCTATGTTGGTTTGGGTTAAATTATTTTTTATTCGATAATTAATACCTCTTTTGACCTCTGGGGTGCAAATAATACCTACCAGTATTATTAAATTATTATTATTATTATTATTATTATTATTATTATTATTAGCACCGCGTCTTACTACCCATTCGGGTTACACGCACTTACGCTAATGTGTAATGGTAGGGTGATTGTGAGATGAAATGAAGGACCTACAGTTTAACGTGGAATCCGAACCACGGTGGAGGCCTGCCATTCCCCACATTCACAAGATAACTTGTCAGAGGTGAAGGAAGGGTTTGGCAATCAGATAAATCTGTTCCGGGACCGAGGATTGAACCCCGGCCGCCAGCACAGAAGTCTGACACTTTACCCCTAGACCGCCAGGTCACCTAATATTATTAAATAAAATTATAACCAATTCCTCAGCTCTCTTCATTAGTGATTTTATATTTATTATTTGTTTAAGGGAATTGGTTTATTCTCAAACCCTTAGAATAGAGATTTGTTCATCTGAATTTTTTTTAAGCATATTTTATAAAAACTTCATGCTAACGTAGGTCTTAAATTTGATACTTGTCACAGAATTCTACCATAAAATATGGAAATACGGAGAAAAAAATGTACAATTTTATTTCCTTTCCGACTTCCCCACTTTACACATCTTTCAGTAACAGGGGGGGGGGGAGGGCAGTGTTATTCCCTTCATATTCCCTTCCCCCTCTTCCTGAAACCTTAAAAAAAAAAGGGTGTCACCTTTCCTATGTACTTTATATACGTATTCCATTTTGTACACACACAAAAATGGAATAATAAAACAAAAGGTTTTTAGATTGAAAATAATGAAGTTTTCTCTTCAGAAGTACATTCTATCTCCTATGATCCCCGCCTCCAACTTTAAAAAAACAAAAAAAAACAATGAATAGCCCACTACAGACAGAGGACGAGAAAATAAACAACAGATGAAAGCAGTTTTTTTTAGTAGTCCTCAAACACATTACACAATATCGTCGCCTGGAAGTATTACATTATAAGTCATCAAGGTACTTGGGGAAGGGGGGGAACTTTGATTTTATTTCCTCATAAGTTAGGTGTATGTGTGTGTGTTTTTTTCTTCTTCTATGAACGTATTGTAATTTCCGGGTTTATCACAAATTCCTACCTCCTTTTTTTATTTTTTGAGAATGTAGAAAGGGGAGGGGTGGGGTGAAAAAAAATTACCCAATAACTTACTAACGATGCATCCCTTTATTTTGTTAGTATTGGGTTGATTACACGCACCGGTTAATGGAAGAGGAGTTCATATTTTATTTTTTGTACATAAAAAACCCTTTCCTCTACACCAAAGAAATGTTGAGACCACGAAGTAAAACAATAATATATATATATGTATACACAACGGTAGATTGTGTGTATTATATACACATACACATACACACCCTCACTTTCTCTTTCTCTTTAGGATGAAAAAATTAAACACGTTTATAACATATATAACACGTAAGTGGAGCTTGAACCCCACTTCACACACACACACACACACACACACACGTGAACAAGGCTACAAAGCCTCCTACCTGAGACTTAAGCCACAGGATGACAGTTCTATAATTAATTTCAAACGTTGAAAATTGAGGAAACTCATTAAAACTAGTGTTAAGCGCGAGGCTATGGAATTTCTGTTTCCTAAAAAAAACAACCTATATATAGGATGAAAACAAAAACAAACAAAAAAATTCTTACAAAGATAAAAAAAAGGCATGAGGTGGGGAGGTGTAGGAAGAAAAGTAGTCTAGTAATTTAATACCACGAAGGTTTGTGTCTACTCGTATTTTCAGCTTGTCTTGTTTTAAGAGGGGGTAAAGAACACCTGAATAATGAAGTAATGAGGGTTTTTTTTCAAAAAAAAAAGAGGACTATGGTGCATGAGTGGAAAGAACCATAATAATTTCATAATCTGAAAATGAAAATTCATATTTTTGAAGATTTCATAAAATATAAGTCAGATGTTAAAAAGAGATACAAACTGTTTTTAATTATACATTTATTTTACAAATAAACTACAAAAGATAAAATCTAATTTCTTTGTGGCGTCTGTTTTGTTTTAAAAAATCTAGTTTTTTATTCAAGAATGTTCTTCTAGTACTGAAATTGGTAGTAGCTAGAGTAATTGATTTAAACTTTTTTTTTAAGCTCCACAATCCAGTACCCATTTGAGCTTTACTTATATGTACCATTCACTATCATGTGCTGGGGGTCCGGGGTTCAATCCTCGGTCCCGGCACAGATTTATCTGATTCCCAAACCCTTCCTTCATCTCTGACAAGATGTTACTTAATCACAACTTATGAATGTGTGGAATGCCAGTCCTCCACCGTGGTTCGGATCCCACGTTAAACTGTAGATCCTTCATTTCATCTCACAATCACCCTACCATTACACATTAGCGTAAGTGCGTATAACCCGAACGGGTAGTAGGCCGCGGTGCAAATAATAATAATAATAATAATAATAATAATAATGCCAAGGGTGAGGAAGACTCCAATTTGAAGAAGTGCACGCACAATTACGTGTCGGGAGAGTATAAAACCATTAAGGAAAATCCACACTCTATACGCTCGAACGGGATTCAAACCCCAATCTCCCCGTCTTTGTCAGTCCAATCTTATGAGAGAGTGACGCCTTAAACTATTCTAACACCGAAGCAGGATCCTTACACTTGCCAAGATATAACAAAAAGGGTGCAACATTGAAATCAAGGGCCGTATTTTGACCTGAGTGTACTTTAAGTATGTTTTATCATCCACTCCTCATGAAAACTACGGTGCATTTAATCTAAACATAATACTCCTCACCATATTTCCTTGAGATCAAATAATTGTGTACTGCGTTTTATTTACAACGCATCTGTACTGTGTGCATATTTATACTGGTTGGGGTAGATATGAGAGAGGTACAGTTTAAAGGAAATGTATCCAGATACTCATGATCCAAACTATTGTAAGATATATGGTTAAAAAATAATATAAAACTTTATTTTTCATAGTAGTCTAATAGGTCCAAAATTACCATTTTTAAACAATTTTGTAGTTTGGATTTCAGATTGCCTTAAATGGTACATCCTGCCTTTTGGTTTAGTTTAATTAATGTAACCGATATTGAGTTGAATAGAATCAAGTTATTTTTTTTAAGATTTAAAAATAAGTAACCATCCCTAAAACACTAAAATATCGCGAATAGGCTTTTACGAAATTTTTATTTAGCACATTTAAATAAATATCAAAATATTTTAAAAGTTCATTTGTAGCATTTTTATATGTCCTTCTCGAAATAAAACATTTTTTTTTTAGAGAGATTCACTATTTGGCCTGTTATATGTGCATAATGTTTAAATTAGTTCTATGTCAGCGAGAGATAATAATATAAAAACTACACATATTTTTATTGCGTAGCAGACATCGTTATATGTTGGTTTTTTTTGGCCTAAATATCCATAAAAATTAGTACCAAATGCACCACTACCTGTTTTTTATTTTAATATTCTTATAAACAATCAAATTTTCATAATAGAAAATTTACTCCCCTCAGTAAAATACTATTGGTAAATAATAAAAATATATGTTTGATGTGGATTTTATGGCAGTCATATTGATGCCAAAGGTCAGTATTTTAAATTTAAGAATGATAAACTTAGCTCTAGATTTTCTATCCTTAGCAGTACATCACTTAAATTTTACATAAATTTTTTACCAATTTTAGCTGAAAAAAATAATTCATTTACCGACTTTTAATATGTAAATGAATCTTTTTATTTATTGAAATCCTATCATTGTATTTACCACAAATCTATGGATCTAAATATCCCTCAACACGAAGTGTTCCTTTTATTTGTGTAAATTTCAGCGTGAGGTTAAAATATTTGGAGAATATGGTACCAGGTCCAGCGAGAAAACAAAACTTTTATAACATGGGGGTAATATATGAGTGGGTATTACTCGCGAGGTAAGTGTGCTGGCGACATTATTGTACATACAGACTCCGGGTAGAAACCGTACAACTCCGTAATTAAATAAATATAAAGTCTGGTGAATTCGAGGTAGCAATGTAATAAGGTCTGAGACCCTCTGGTGTAACCCGGAACTGCTACAAATCAGGGTACCATTGCCTTATAAGTACATTTAGAATAAGGAGGTACTAACTTCAGTGGCCACATGGTCTAAGGCGCTACTCTCGCAGTGGACTAGACTGCCGATAACAGGGGGAAGGTTAGAATCTCGGTCAAGTGAACTGAGGGTGTTTTTTTTTACAAAATGTTTATTTATTCTCTCTTCATGCAAATGCAGGTACATTTCATTTCAATTCAACCTTCCTCATTGCTGACTCAATATCAAAAATAGTACATATGCTATAATCCAAACGGATATTGAGAAATGATGAAAGTGAAATAGTTTTGTAGTAATAGCTTACTGAGCAATCTAAAGAGGAATTAAACCCTTGTATTCACATGGTTCACAGTACACGAGAATCAGGAAGTCCCAGGTGCTGTTTTGGAGTGTAGTGCACAGTATATTACTGTTATATAATGTTGTCTTAGTAAGGTTATTAATGAAGCTTTCTACAAATGTCTCTGGTGTGTAAGTAGAATGGCTGACATGATAATGGGTAGTGTGTAAGATTTCCTCTCGTTAATTTGTGTGGACGGGAGGTGCTTTATCTCTGACCCACTCTTTCAGTAATTTTGCTTGTCATAAATACGGCATATATATATATATATATATATATAATAACACGTGTAATTTTGAAGTTCTAGTTTTAATGGCTATCCTCCTGTAAGAGAGACAACCAAAACATACTTAACTGGTAAAGAAAGGAAGTGTTACTAATTTATTTTATTTGGGATTTTCAACGTAGGCCTACACTTTCTGAAATATATAATTATATCAGTTCACGAATTACTCTCTAAATTAATTCTATAATATACGCACAACCTAATTTCACAACTAGTACATTCTTAGACCTAGACAAGAAGTGAGCCTTGGACCCTTAACTGAATGGCCAGACGTGCTACTGGTTGGGATATGGTGTAGGTTTGAATTTATAGTAATTGATTGAAGTATAATCATTTGATTACCTAAACAAACATTTTAAAAACTTATTTAGAATTTAACTGAGGTATTTAACGTACACATTCTGAACCGAATGATTATATCAGCACACGGGAATTTCTAAGAGCGAGAGTGAAGGGATCTACTAACTTTGCTGGTAAAGATATTTTAACATACCTACCAGCGTTATTTTATATTCCACAATCTACAGGGGACCAACAGCCTCACTTCAACTCCGAAGGAGGTTGTGCAACAGATTTTTATCGCTCAAGAAAAATATATTGACCCCGGCTGTGTTTGATCCCAAGGACATTGTATTCTAAGGCGAGCACTTTAACTAACCCAATACCGTTTTAAAACTAAATAATATAATTATTAAGTTAAACTCAAGTTTTATTAACGACTTATTCCTCGTTATTATAATGAATAAAACATCATAAAATAAATTCAACCCCAGGGGTGAAAAACGAGAGTAATCTATACTTTTGGAAAACCAACCCCGGTGAAATTTAACAAGGATCAAACCCAAATCATCCTGTTAACGTAGATAAGCGAGATGTGAGTCTAACAACCTAACCATCTTGACCGTGGTTTGAGTTAAAAATTCATCAGTACATTAAACTAAAAAGTGTCTGAATAAAACTAAACATACCTGAGATAAAAAAAAAGCACCTCAAATTTTCTAACGTGAGGAACTGCAAACATAGAATCGAGTATCGTCGGTTCGATAAGTCAGAGATTCAAGGTTTGTTATTTATTGTTTTGCACCGCGTCTTACTACCTGTTCAGCGTATAGGCCATTACTTTATTATTTGTTATGAAAGTAACCCAAGGATGAAATGGTTAATTCTAATAAAAGTCCTCTTAAGAGTAATACAGTTAAACGTATGTTTCCTTTTGAAATTATCTAAACTAATTCTCAGATGAAAATTGATATTTTGGTATTACTTGCGTTTGCAGGGTTCGAGATTTTTTTACACAGTGTCTGAGATGTTTGCATTTAATTACACTAAGTGGTTTAGAGGTAAGGTATCAGACTTCTGTGCTAGGGGTCCGGGGTTCAATCCTAGATCCCGGCACAGATTTATCTAATTACCAAACCCTTCATTCACTTCTGACAAGACTTGTATTAATCACAACTTGTGAATGTGTGGAATTCCAGGCCTCCGCCGTGGTTCGGATCCCACGTTAAACTGTTGGTCCTCCATTTCATCTCACAATCACCCTACCATTACACATTAGCGTAAGTGCGTACAACCCGAACGGGTAGTAAGACGTGGTACTAATAATAATAATAATAATAATAATAATAATAATAATAGAGTAGTCTGGCGAAGATATAATTCACAGGAAATGTACCCTCATATTATTGAAGAGGATGGAAACAGTTGTGAAAAATATTGACTCTTAACACTCGGATGGGATTTGAATGAACCAGACCAAACGTGACTAACACCTTAGCTTGCGTGATCATAGCTGGACTAGATATTGCTACCAGACTAAAACAATTCTCAGCCGAATGTTGGCGAGTACGATTGAGAGCGAGGGAAGGAAATGCCAAGGGAGATTTGCAACCTTGTAGCATTTACTTGGGAGGAAGATATTCCCTAACTTGTTCGGTGTTTATTCGCCGCTAAAAACAGCGGTGGATTTTCAAAACTTTTTAATTAAGGCGCCAGAGAATGAGTTAAAGTAGGGGAGAGAGGACATTCCGTGCATTGTTGAGAAGCGCACTGCAGAACTAGCGCTGCCAGTGAGGGAACAGAGAAACTAACAACATGTGTGGACACACAAACGAAGGAAAGGGGCCCGCAGTTTGTCTGTATGGATTTATCGGCGAGGTTAGGATTTGGGGGGAGGGGGTTCTTCAATTAATACTGGTGGGGGTGGGGGGAAGGGAGATGAATAAGTTTGTATTTGTGACCATACATTTATTATTATTATTATTATTATTATTATTAGCACCGCGTCTTACTACCCGTTCGGGTTATACGCTCTTACGCTAATGTGTAATGGTAGGGTGATTGTGAGATGAAATGGAGGACCTACAGTTTAACGTGGAATCCGAACCATGGTGGAGGCCTGGCATTCCCCACATTCACAAGATGCCTTGTCAGAGGTGAAGCAAGGGTTTGGTAATCAGATAAATTTGTGCCGGGACCGAGGATTGAACCCCGGCCGCCAGCACAGAAGTCCGACACCTTACCCCTAGACCACCAGGTCACCGCCATACATTTGATTAGAGCATTTCACTACCGTACAATTTTCTTAGAAAAGCTTTTTTTTTTTTTTTAATAAAAATTAATTTTTTAAAGCTATAATGATAAGAATGTTATTCAAAGTTGTATTTTGCTTATGGTGATTTGGTCCAACATAGCTGTATTAATCATTAACTTAACAACCAGACCACATATAATTAAATTATCACTATTAACATAATGTTATCATGAGTGATATATAAAACAAACAATTTAAATATTAAGTTAATATTTTATAGATGAACTTAATATTCAACAAGTGTATCGTTGCAGTGATGGCTGCAAACTATCGAACTAGAATGTACTTTTTACTGTGAAAAGTTCTGAATAATGAGCTGTCACTCAGCTTTCAAGTCAAAGGCTTTAATGTGCGGCAGAAGGGAGCGCAAGTATTTTTACAGTTTTTATAGAATTCACATGTTTTGGCCAAAATAAATAAAATATTTATCCAGTAGCAACATAGAGTTTAGTTTTTTGCACGTGCTTATATCAACAGATCTTGAATATCTGTCAAGAGTGTCCTGGAATTAGGTCAAAACTTTCTCTCTTTATTTGAAAAGTGTTGACCAAATTCCAGGACACCCTTGAAAGATATTCAAGATCTGTTGATATTAGCACGTGCAGAAAACTAAACTATGTTGCTACTAGAGAAATATGTTATCTATTTTGGCAAAAAAATGTAAATTCTATAAAAACTGTAAAAATATTCGCGCTCCCTTCGGTCGCAAAAGACAATCAAGTCTCCATGGATGTTGAGCTTCCGGTGTTTAGTTTTAATCAAATTGTATATTTTTCCACTTCCTAACACGATGAGAATTTTTAGATAGAACTTCTCTCCCAACTCTCGATTTTTTTTGTATTAGTCGACCTTGCGGGTCTTGGGGTAGAGTGCTCGCCTCAGGTCCCGATATTCGTGGGTTCAAACCCAGACAGTCTCAACGTATTTTTCTTGAGTGGTAAAAATCCGTAGCACAACTTCCTTTGGAGGGGAAATAAATCCCCCGGTCTCATGTCGATTGTGGCTTCTAATGGAATCCTGGAAGATATGTGGAAAGACCTTTCCAGGAAAATTGGTAGACTCTTTACCATTCGCTCATAGAAATTATCATGTGTTGATGTAATCATTCGGTTTAGAAAGTGCACGTTAGATACCTCAAATAATTGAACATGATAACAAAAATATGTTTTGCCATAACACTTAATTAAGAATTATTAAGTTGCTATTATTTTTAACTAAAGATAAATATTATATTTATCGAGTTATAAGTTAATTATGTACAAATCATAGTTTCTATGGGGATGAAAAAAAATATGCAAAAAAATTATTGTACAGATGAGATGCCGGGCACTAAACAGAAAAGCTGAAAACTCAAGAAAAATCGTATTTTAGTTGGAAGTTACTGTTTGTGCCAAGATCCTGGCCTTCTAACTTATAAAATGACTGTTCTATTGTTAAAGTAGGTTAAGATATTTTCCCATGATGTAATCACAGGAATTAACAAATATATATGTATATATATATAAGTAGTGAAGCAAGCTTCTTAATTTTACAATATTTTGTGTCTTACAAACTTTTTTTTCGGCACCGCTTCTTACTACTCGGTTAGGTATTAAGTCTATATATCAATACACTTATTTGTTAGGTATTATGAATGTTTGGTTTAGAATAAGTGCACCCACATTTACGTGGAAGGGATAGTTAAAAACCATCTATGAAAAAACCAACCTTCCGTACACACGAACCCCGATCTCCCGTCCATAGCAGTTCATTCTAAGACGAGAGTAACGAATCAAACCATGCAGCCACCGAAGTGTTTTTTTTAAGCTTCAGATTATGACCCACAATATGAAGTATTCCTTCCGGGCTTAGCGGCTAAGCTTTGGGAAGTATTATGGAGATTTGCTCGTTTCGGCTTCCTTTTCCCGCAAACAGTAAAAAACTAAATAAGAACACGTTTTTCTACCGGAGGTCATCGGCAATGGCTTAATATTAGTTTACCTGGAATATGTATCGGTCGTGCTGGTCCTTTGTCTTGGCCCTGCGTTCACCTGATTTAACCCCGCTACAGTAAACCCGTGGCTTCTTTGGTGCTGATGACAGTTCACATTTAGGTATATACCTAAATTTCGACTGTCAGAAGTGACAGCTGCTAAACATATGTTTTTGAAGATCATATAGTTCGGCGTAGGGATACATAATTTGGTCTGGTATCTTTTCAAAGCCGTCAGCTGTCACTCAGCACCAAAGAAGCCACGAGGCTACTGTAGATTATTTTTGAATGGAGAGCTCTCAAGCAAGAAGTATATGAAGTGCCTGTTAATGATCCTCAGTCATTAGACAAAGGTTACTGCAAGAAACAACAGTCCCACAATGTCGGTCAGCCGCCCATTCTGACAGTGATAGGTGCAATGCTTGTCTTCGGGCTAGAGGCCATCAGTTTGAAATAAATAAATAGATAAATAAATAGAATATTTTATTTTATTATTACCTATTTGGTTTCTTTTAGATTTTTGCTGTTTGTGCTAAAAATAAGCAAAAATTAGCAAATCTCCAAACTACATTTTGAGTTAGGTTTTTGATCTACCACTTTCAAAGGTTTAGCCGTTTAACCCAGAAACATCATATATATATATATATATATATATATATATATATATATATATATA
>CABFVZ010001326.1:14389-27216 GCA_902151445.1 Timema monikensis
GTTTCTCTGCTTTACCCTCGTGTGCCGCCACAATTTATGGCTGCAACTAACACGCCCCCCCCCCCTCCCGTCTAACCTCTAACAACTAACCTAAGACGTTACCCCCGCACTCTCCTTAGAATAATACTTACCCCTTTCACACCCCTTGTTTTAACCCTTGTACAAGATCCGGTGAGGGTGTGTTAGACGGGGATAGAGTTTCCCGGCTTAGCTCATCATCAACGTTGGAATATATTTAATTCGACGGGGAATACAAGGTGTATTATTTAGACGCATGTAATGTGTGTGTATGTATGTGTGTGAACTCTCTACTAAAATGTTAAATCCCCCGAATTTTGGGAGCTGCATAGATGGCCGAGCTATTACCCATCAGATGTTGCACTTAGGTTAGATATTTCAAAAAATTTGAACAGTACAAGAGTTCGATGTTTACTGGAATTGACACAAAACCATTTTATATCACTCTCTTGCTCTATTATATTTATACCTTCATTATACACCTTTATACTTGTACACATACATGTACCTTTAGATTACCGGGCATTGCGGTCTTAGAGATAAACCAAAATTTACGGAATTTTTGAAATTTCTAGAGTAAAAAGTGTCAGCTTTTATAACATGTCTACAAGTATATAGGCTATAAATAAATGTCAGCTTTTAAAATATGTTTACAAGTTACATTTATATATGCATATATTGTAAACTTATTTTAAAATCTGAAGTTTTCCACTCAGGAAATTTAAAAAATCCACAAATTTTGGTTTTATTACTAAGAACAATTGCTCGGAAACTAAAGGGAACTAACTGGTATATTAGCGTAAAATGGATCTTTGTGAACCGAATTACTTAACTTAATGGGGGGGTCAAGTCACATTTTATTGACATTTGTATTTTATTCCTCCCCTGTTTGTTCTCCTACTGACATACAGCTCCTATAAGAACGTTATAATCTCGTCTGACCTTCTAGAGTTTTCGCATTTCTGCTCGATGATTATAGCGCTTTAAACGTTACCGTTGACAACTAAAAATAAACGTTACGTTGAACCCCACAAACTTACAAGCTCATTTATAAATATTTAACTTAAAAATCATAAGATCCGTTAAAACAAAATAAAATGCATGGTTTTGGAAATTAATGAAAAAAAATAACATTTCACCAAAGAACATACATAAAATAATATACATTGTTACATAAACATGTTATTTGCTCTGTGTGTTTTAAGCTCCTATTTCCCGGTTCAATATTTGAAATAATATACATTGTTACATAAACATGTTATTTGCTCTGTGTGTTTTAAGCTCCCCAATTCCCGGTGCTATATTTGAAATAATAGATATTTTCCTAGAACTCAGAAAATATTGATTTATAAATAACCCTTTAGTTAAAAATTGCTTAGTTTTTAGATTCCTAAAACTCTGCAATGGTAAGCTGTTTCGTATTTCCAAGAGATGTGGAGATAATATAAAGATTGTAGGTTTATGGATGCTAAGTTCCCTCAAAGACACTTTCATGGGAAAATGAGATAAACCATTCTATATATAATGTTAAACATTGCTTTGACACCAATTTTAATCAATATAGTTAGATCACATTTTGATAAAATCGAATTTACTTATTTTTTTGTTCTTAGGGGAACTATCCTTAATATTAGAGTTTGAAAAATAATTCCAAAATTACCTCTGGAGAACCATATGAAAGTAATTAGGTTTTAAACAATATAATAATATAATATTCTACTTATATTAATTGCATTTCCAAATTACATTTCTTAAATATAAAGACTATATTTGAGATATGTCAGTGTAAAGTTGACATTCAATGAGTCAAAGGTTTAGGTAATTTTAAATAAATGTCAATTTATGCGTGGATGGATATTCATAAATTCGTACAATAATCAGTGGTGTAAGAAACTAGTTTGATTCCAGTGAGGGACTATTATAATTAAGTTTTTGCCTATAGCATTTTTCAATAAATTAGTATTAAAATATTAGCATTAGGGTGTGCCATACAATTATTTAAGTTAGTCTGTAAGACATTTCCTGATATGAGTTTTTATTGATGATAATAAAGTGTATTTCATTAATTTAAACAATAAATATGCTTCAATCTAAACCTTAAATATGGAATTTTAAATGTGCCCTGAATAATGGAATAGTTTTTACATTTCTAAGATATGACGCAGTCAAGAATATCTAAGGGAACTGTAATATATAATATATTTTACGGGTTGAAATATAAGATTAAAGCTTCATACTCGTAATTACATAGCACTCAGTTTTTCATAAAACAAAGGAATAAAAATATCCTGAAGGAAATCCAAGCCAACGCATCATAAATAATGCATTTGAAACTTTCTTTCCTCTTTGTTGAATGTGTTGAACTAATTCACATCAACAAAGAAAACGTTAAAATTAAACAGAACTAGTTAAAAAAAAAAATGGAAGGGAAAAATTTGTACCAAGGGAGAGAAATATAATATACATAATGTGTGTATATACAGTGTGTTTACAAAATTTAGATATAAATTAACATATATTTTAGCACCGCACCTTACTAACCGTTTGGGTTATACGCTTATGTACTATTTACGCTAATGATTTTAGGTATTTTAAATTGTTATATTTAAATTAAATGTACCCAAATTTTCGTGGAGGTATAGGGGAAAACCATTTATGAAAAACCACCTCCAATACACTCAACCGAGATTTGAACCTGGATCTGCCCGTCATTGGCAGTCTAGTCTACTGCGTGAATAGCACCTTAGACCATGCTGCCAATGACGGGGGTATATATTTAGCACCACGTCTTACTACCCGTTCAAGTTATATACTTAAGTACTAATTACGATAATAGTTAGGAATTGGTAAGGTTGAATTTAGAGGAAGTGGACCCGCATATGCGTGGAGGGAGAGTGAAAAACCATTTAGGATAAACCACCCTATTTCACCCTATCGAGTTTCTAACCTCAATATCCCCATGCTAGGCAGTCTAGCTCAACATGAAACTAGCGCGTTAGCTAACCACGCCACCGAGGCGAGTTAGGAAGTGGGTAATAATTAACTAAAAGTTTGTTTTGGGACATATAAAGGATTGGAGAGATCCAATTTGCAAGGATCTAGAAATATTTGCTCGTAAATCTACAGTGAATGTAAAATGGCAACACTAAGCCAACATTCCAGGATCTGGAGGGTGAAATGGATTTAAAAGTTAAACATATCAACGTATAGTCCAAATGGGCAAATAAACGCGGGGGGAATTATTTTTATAATCTAATACTTGGTTGATTTTAGATAACTAAATCTTCACTAATGACCAGTCGTGCAATTACATATGTGTCAGTCTAATTATAACGTCACGTTGAAATACACAACCTGTCATAATTCACTCTTATGGTTGCGTTGTTTAACGCGTCAATATCGTGTTAGACGATGGCGGAGGGATCAAGGTTCGAATTGTGGGTGTATGAAAATAGTGAATTGTTTCCCTCTTTACTTCCATGCAGATGCGGGTGTATTTCATCTATTCTACTTAGCTAATCCATATTCAATCAGCGTAATTAATGTACGCGTGTAGCCCACACCAATATTAAGACACGGTGGAAAGAAAAAAGGTAATGATAGGTCCATTTATTTATTTAATTAAGACTTACCCACTTAGGTGGCCGAATGGTCTAAGGCGCTACTCTCGCAATAGACCAGACTGCATAAGATGGGGAGATCTGGGATCAATGCTGGTCGGGTGTACCGCGGTTTTTTTCCTAAATGAGTTTACATTCTCCCTACATACAAAATGCGGGTGCATTACCTATAAATTAAACCTTCCTAATCCATAACACGTTAGTGTATCTAGTACATAAAAGCGTATAACCCGAACAAGTAGTAAGACTGATACGATACTTTACTCACTCGTTTTACCTACATTTGAGATCAAGACGTATAGGGCGTGAGTCTCCCAACATATCGGATTTACTCTGACGTGGATGTTGAGGTTCTAATCTCAGCCGAGTGGTTTTCCGCGCGTTATTTATGACCTCACTTTTAACACTCTAATACCGGTTCTATTCCTTTAAGTCACTAATTTCATCACCCCTTGAATAAATATGGTACCTGCTACGGTGGTCGTATGGTCTAAGACGTCACTCTAGTAATAGACTAGACTGCCGACGACACAGATTGGGGCTAGAATTCTGGTCGGGTTCACTGAAAGTGGTGTTTCCCTATATGGTTTTACACTCTTCCTCCCCGCAAATGAAGGTACACTTCCTCTAAACTCAGCCTTTGGAATAGATTAACGTTAGCGTAATTATCACATATACGTATAACCTGAATAAAGAATGTGGTGGATATAATCATTTAAATAAATAGCTCGTTGTAGCCTCTAGGGGTGAATATTTTCGGGAAATTCTTTGGTTGCTTGTCCGACACTTTAGCTCAGTCAGTATCGTGTCCATCTACCGTGTTAAGAGTCCCGGGTTTTATTCCTTGCAAGGCTGAACAAATTATCATTAGTGAAATGTGTTTTTACCCGTTCATAGCTATGAACAAACGGTCCGGGGGCTGGAGGTTGTGCCTATTATAGAGTTAAGTTAGTTTATAAGTCATGTGCTGATATAATCAGTCGGGTTAGAAAGTGTAATTTAAATACTTCAAACAAATTAAAAATGTCAAATCTTTGGTTGTTTTTTATCTATTCTAGTCGGTCCTTGAAGAAGACATGTAACGATTTTAGGAAACACCCTTTGTACAAACATTCACAGCTTTCAGATAAAAACATGGCAATGTTTCATATATATTTTCTAGATTTCCAAGTAGAAAAAAAACCAAAAGAAGAATGAGAGAAAGGTTCTTCAATAATTCATACTCAGAC
This sequence comes from Timema monikensis, assembly GCA_902151445.1. Classification (NCBI taxonomy): domain Eukaryota; kingdom Metazoa; phylum Arthropoda; class Insecta; order Phasmatodea; family Timematidae; genus Timema; species Timema monikensis. The sequence goes on from CABFVZ010001326.1 coordinate 19,257, forward strand.
GGAAAGACATATCTTCGCCTTTGTCAAAGGGCATGCTTTCACTTCAAAAGGCCTCTCTCTCTCTCTTGAGACCATGGTAGAAAAATGGGAGGAAGAAGGGGGTTGAAATACTGGTTGCATAAAGTGGCCGGAATAAATCCCGGAGCAGCGCGGTCTCTTTATATTCTCCAAAATTCCCGGTTCAGTAAAGTAGACACAAATTAAGGAAGGAAATCTTGAATATATATATATATATATATATATATAACTTTCAGAAACTTAAATAAAAATATCGACATGTTTTATTCATAAATCCGCTTTCTTGTAGGCCTATTTGAGAAACATGATTTTAATGTAAAAATGGTAAAATAATACAGTAAGATTTTGATAAGAAGGACCGTACCCGAAAATTACCAAATATTATTATTATTATTATTTAGCACCTCATCTTACTACACGTTTGGGTTATACACTTTAAGTACTAATTACGCTAATTGATTAAGAATTGGAAAGGTTGAATCAGAGGAAGTGAACCCGCATTTGCGTGGAGAGAGAGAGAGTGGAAAACCATTTAGGAACTCCCAGTTCATCCGACCGAGATTCGAACCTCGATCTCCCCGTCCTCAGCAGTCGAGCTCAAACACGACTAGCGCATCAGCACACTACGCCACTGAGGCGGGTAACTACCAAATAATTTTAAATACACCAAGACTTCAAGCAATTTTATCTGTTGTTATCGCTTTTGATAGATAAAGTCAATACATACAAAATAACAGTATTAATATAATAATGACAATTTGACACGGAAATTGAAACCGGGGCCTTTGGCTTAGTGCAGCAATGTTCTAACCACTGAGTTATCCAGGAATCATCCCACGTCTAGGGCAACTCTTTACTTATATTTTGAGGTAGATTCTGTAATTGACGTGCGGAAATTGTCAGCTACTTAGCTACAAATATAAAGCTTTGCTATTTATTCCATCATAATATTAATATAGTAAAATGTTATCAATGGTGACTGTGGAAATGAGTTTTAAATGTTTACAAAAAGATTCTTTCCACCAAAATTCCACTATAATTTGTATGCATGAAAATTCAATCTATAGAAATACTATGTTAATATTAAATAAAAATATTATTATTTGGTCAGGCAATTTGTACTCCTGGAGTACACTACTTTGAGACCTAATTCTTACTATTTTGGCCTAGTTCTAATAGTCATCTTTGGCTTTTAATGTACTAACTTTTAAGGTTCTAACTAAACACAAAAATTGGCTTTAAATTCATTTAAATAATTGAAGGAAATTTGTGATGATTTGAAGCAAATATACATATACATAAATAGTAAAAATATCAGATAAATTACAAAAAAAAATTATTATTTTCCCTTTATAAGTCTTGTGTATACAAACCATCAGCCTAAACTTAAATTAACCTAACATTCGTTAAGAAATTAAATATATAGTGAAGATTACATAACTCAATTTAGAATATACACACATTTGAAAGATTAATCTTGAATTGAATAAGGGCACAGAATTTTGTGTTAAACGCTATTATTTAGTCTTTGTAGATTAATTCGTACATGCAAAATACTACATGTAATTTGACGAATCTATAACTATTATGTTTGAAAGTCACTATATCATAATTATATTTAGAGATACTGCACCGCTTATGGTTATCTTATGTAACTAAGAATCTACTGTAATAATATAATGTCACTACTACCCACCTCTAACCTATTTCCAGATATTCTTGTTTGAAATATCTTCAAGTACTCCTAACTACTCCCACATAGGCAATCTGTAGAGTAGCTATGATTGGCGGCTCATATAATAGACAAGGCAATTCCTTAGAAGCTTTACCCGGATATTTCTAGAATAATTCTTTTAACAAGTGGTATGAATACGAAGAATGAAGCCGCTTCAAGATTTTTATTTTATTAAAGTAGTAGCCTTATATTTATTATTTATTACTAGCAATCCCGCTAAACGCTGCTCGTGACCAACTGTGGTATACAAATTATTTAAGACCCCTTACCCCCGCATGGTGCCAGATTTCAATTTGAAACGTGCTATCTAAAACTTAATTATAAATCAGCCTAACAATATTTTCTTCAAAAATTTATTAAAAGTATCATAACTAAAAAGCTAATTAAAAATTTGAAAAACTGGCTTCGAGGTGCATTCGTACCTCCTTCCGTCCACCTATGTTAAAAATTTCAGATCTCTACGTGCCGTAGATTTTGCTATCATCTCACACAAACAAACAAACACAAACAGAGACAAACACTTCCTCTTATTATTATAGATAACTACTATTGATGATATTTAGTCTGAATATTAGAAAAATAGATATATAAAAATGTAAATTAATGTTATATTTGTCATGTTATATTCTGCCTAATGTAAAAGGATCATTTTGAATCTGTAAAGCTATCATAGCTACATAATTATAATATTTCCTTTTGTATCATTTTGTTCTTTCTTCATATTCCGTGTGTAAGTAACCGCCTTGGTAAATCTCATGTTTACATGAGTGGAGCAGGGGTGAGTAAGGTCGAATTTACAAGAAGTTTATCCTATTCACGTGGAAGAAATCCGGGGATTTGACTCCTGACCTATCATCAAAAACTAAAACTAGATGAGCAATGTTTGGTACTCGTGTTGACTGGGGGTATTTTTATTTAAAGGGATTTTTCTTATTACCATGCCTTGCTACCTGTTCATGTTGTACCTATATATAATAATTACTCTAATGGGGTAGAAATGAGCAAGGAAGTATTTTAGAAGTAATCTACCCACATTTGCGTGGAGGGAGAGTAAGAAAACATTGTAGAAAAACCAGATGGCCAGTCTGACAGAGTGAGGCCTTAGATCATTCGGCCACTGAAGTGGCTATACTTTGTAGTAGGATTTTTTTAAATTTAAAGTAACACAGTTATTTGACATATTTACAACTTTTTTATATATTTAGGCATGAAAGAAAACCATCACACATTCTAAAATCAATATAACTTATTAGTTCACTTAAAATTAAACAACAACTTCAACTTTATCACTTGTTTTTTGATATCTTAAAAAAGATTAAAAACTTAGTAGGAAAAAAATATACTTTGAAGGTACAATAGGGACATAAAACATTAATTAATTAAATTAATCAAAATAAGCTTCTTCTTACCCCTTATAACAATGCATATCACATAAAATTAATCATTTATAGTACATAACTGCTAGTGGGAATACAACCCTTCTTCCCACACCCCCTCGTGCGTAAAAAATAAATAATACAACCCCCTCCTTTCCACCACTATACCTTGACTTTCAAGAACATTAGGGAGGGGATGGGAGAGTATTGTTCTAATTAGTTCAAACTTGACTCACCCCCTCTTACAACCCTCCATACCCTCAAGACGTTGTGAGATGCTAAATATCTTCCCCCTTCTCCCCCTGTAGCCCTAACACCTCATCCTCCCCAAACCCCTCCGTTTCCTTACTCAACAAAACCCCTTTACTTTATGTACCCTATTGCTCCTTTAGGTTGCTAAATATCTCCCTCCCCCTTTTAACCCCCCTCCCCCCAACCACCCCAACTCCATTTCTCGCCTCATTATCTGAATTCTCAGTAGAACAATAGTGCTAATTAATGAGGCAGTTTCCTCCAACTCGCAATGAGACCTCCTTACCTTCAACACAACCTTCTTATGGCAACATCCTAGAAGGGTCCTCTCCCCAAGGACCAACTTTCGGGTCCTTTGACTCCAGCCCTGAGTAATGGATGGGCGTGTATGCACCTCTTGATGGAGTTAGAGAAACCCTTATGAAATTGTGTAAGGGATTACACAACACGAGCGATATTGTGTTAAGGGTGCGTGCGGGAAATCAACGCTCAGGGAAAGGGTTGATTCTATTAGTTGATTAGGTGATATATCACAAGAATGCTGATAAAGAGTTTATAAATACAATAAGGAATAGTTTATAAACTTACGGGAGATGCACTGAATTATTTATAAACCGAATGATTAGATCAATTCGCAACTTTAACTTAAATCTAGAGCCAACACATCACCCAGCCTCCAGGACGTTAATTTATCAATGTGAAAGGGGAAGCCCACATTTCACCAATGACAATTTTTTCGGCCATGCAAGGAATCGAACCCAGTACCCTCAGATCAGCAGACAAACACGCTAACCACTGAGCCAAGAGGCAAACAACTTTCATCAAATACCTATTAACTATTTTCACCTTGGACCTAACGCCCGGCCCATTTTAAATGGGATTGGGATGAGGAGGGTTTGAATTTTGGAAAGGAAATGTACCGGAATCTGTGTGTAGTGGGGTGTGAAAATATTTATAAAGAAATTGCACTCAAGATATATAGACGGGATTCAAACACAGACCACTCATCATTCGCAAACCAGACTAGACAGACTTTATGTTTAGTATAAGTTCCTACTCACGCGGGTTTTATTATTATTACTATTATAGTTATAATAATAATTATTAATAATAGTAGTATAAATAGCAGTAGTATTAGTAGCAAGAAGTTGTTGAATATTCTTAATTTTTAAGATTGTGTGTTTATTTTCAGCCAATATTAGGAAGTAAAGTATAGCAACAGTGATCACGCAGACTAAGGCATCAAGCTCGTCCATCCTGAATGTCTGTCAATGGGAAGTTCAGGGTAAAATCCCCATCCGAATTTACAGAGTTTGTTTCCACATAGAGAATTTCTCATTCACATCCCATATAAATGTGGATACATTTTCTATCCATTCTATACTCCTGATCGTTTTCCCGGAAGTGTAAATATCCGGTCGGACCAGACTCGTAGTAAGAGGAGGGACACGTAAATATACACAATATAACATATTTTAGAGAAATTGTTTGAAACATTAAAACTATAGAAAGTTGCATCTATATAGAGATGTTATGGAAAAAAAAATTATGATTTATAAAATGTTGGTGTGTAAATAAAAGTTTAATATGAACTTCTTTGAGTGGGTTTGTTATATGCAGCAAATTATATGTTGCGTGAATCCCAAAGAGTTTGAATTAATTTATTCCCGCATGATTGGGCACGGGGTTCAATCCATGGACATCTTCAAATATCTTATATATAAACTATTCTACGATATAAGATTTGTAATGTTTACGATACATCTGAAATATCCTTTCATTGATTTGCATTAGTATACTTTCTCTCTCTAAGCGTTTTAACACTCAACTAAAATACCAGCAACCCATTCGGGACACTATTCGATAACATATTAGTTCCTTCATAGTTTTGGTAGAAATATTGGTTTTAGAGCACATGACTTGACGTATGAATATGTAAACACACTTAAATCTAATAGTTTTCCTAGCTCTAAAATAAGATTCTTCCTAAGAAAATTAGACTATAAGTCCAACTAAATTCAAACAAATGAACTGATTTATTTTTATACTAAAAATTTAAATCTCTAATTTATTTAAGGATTTTTTGTATGTGGGATTTAGAGTCCTCAGCGTTTCTGTCATCATAAGAAACGCGGAGTTTGAGGAATTTCATCTTCAGGAAGGTAGATAACCTTAATGTCCAATTATATGAGGCACTTGATCGATTCTAGGCTTGGGTTCAATTTATTCTTTATGTGGTTCAAAATGGCATGATTAAAAATTTCCCAAAAGAAATTGAAATTAGCTCGTCTAACGTAAAAGATCCAAAACAAATCATATTAATATATCAACTTTTTCATCTAAAAAAAAAATAGAGAGAAATAGACCAAACAGAACGCGCTACACCCCACAGCTTTTAGACACTTTGAATATTTCATGATGAATCAACTTAAATTTTAAATTTTTCTCTTCCCCCCTTTTTTTTTTATTACAGAAAGACTTTACACTTTAAAAAATATAGAAAAAAAACACGAACCAGAAAAAAAGAAAAAAATAAGTTTTAAGAGGGAAGTTTTTAAGTAGCCTCCCCGTCCCCCACTCTCGTTAATCCTCCCTCCACCACCACCCCTTCTCGTACAACTTTAAGGAGATGTTGATGGTGTATACACTGAGACCTTGACTTACCTTAATTCTCTCCCTCAATTTCATCCTATTTTCTTAACTTCAAACATTTATGTTTTTCTCATTCTTCTATATTGTTTATTACTTCCATCTAGTTTTTTTTACCCTCCCTTTCTTTCTTTCTTTCTTTCTTCAAGCTACCCTTATTTCTCCCCAACTACCCCTACCGTCTCCTTTGCACCCTTTTTCCATCAGTGAAGAGAAACCTTTACTCCTCTGTCAGAAGTCAAGATTCCCTTGTAACCTTCTTCAAAAGTTTTAAATTCAAGTCGTCATTTAGGAAATCACTATTGCAGTTTTCTTTCTTTTATTTTTCATCTTAACCCTCTTTAACCCCCCTCTGTCCTTTATTTTTGAAGGTGTGTCAATGAATGATTTAATGTACATTCATGTTGTAAGAAATCTATATCTAACCAGTTTTACAGGATTTTGCATAAGCTACTGCCAGTAGTTACCGGTATTTCCTAGTTATGGATAACGCCAAGAAATGGTTATGTTGACCCAATTTGGTGGTGGAATGTCCTAGTGCAGGCAAAGTATAACTTCTTTGAACTTGAGGACCAGCTGAATTTTGAACTAGTCCAGTGTAACACATCTTACTTACGTTTTTATACATTATTAAAATCAAAACTTGTTAAATATATTATGAAATATAATGAATAACTCAAATAAAATTGTAAATATTTAAATAATACCACAATTTTAAAGATATTTTATTGTCCAAGTGAATATCTTTAAAAATATTAATACCAATAACCTAAAGCGAAAATGGTTAAATAACCACCTTCAGTGAAAAACAACAATATACTTCACAAATTTCATTGTGACATGACCTTGTAGAAATTTTATCTTCATTTTTTTTCTAGCACTACGTCTTACTACCCGTTCGGGTTATACGGCTATGTACTAATCACACTAATGTGTTAGGGATTAATAAGTCTTAAAATTTAGAGAAAGTACACCAGAATTCTTGGGGAGGGAGAGTGGAAAACCATTTAGGAAAAATCCACCCTTAGTGCACCCAATAGGGATCGAACCTCAATCAAAATTCATAAAATTTTAAAACAAGTTTGTAAAAGTTTTATGTTTTTTTTATGTTGATATCACTCTCACAATAAACTGAAATGCCAAAGACGGTGAGATCAGGGCTCGAATCCCAGTAGAGTTTACAGAGGGTAGTTTTCCTAAATGGTTTTCCACTCTCCTTCTAATCAAACTTCAGTGTACTTACTCAACCCTAAAACACAAGTGTGATTAGAACAATGGGTATAACCCGCACTGGTAATAAGATGCTATTGGAAATAAATTGCCTTGGAATCTTAATCGTGTCAATTAGCGTCCAAGACAAAATTGTTAATATATGCGTCCAATAAGTACAAACCAAATTTCTTACTGATGGACACACATGAAAACTAAAAAAGTTACTAGATCTACTTTCACGTATTCATCCGTCAAGTCATCTGATATGCAGATGTCGCTTTGATGGATACTATCAACACACATAATGTAACAATAATTATAATATCTAAGGGTCCCGGGTTCGATTCCTGGCATGGCTGAGAATTTTAACATAGGTTAAATGTGAATTACCCCTTTCACAATGATGAATTAACGGCCAGGGGTTGGATGTTGTGTCTTTTTTAGATTTAAGTGAGCTTATAAGTCGTGTGTTGATATAATCAGTCGTGTTAGAAAGTGCAAGGCTAATACCTCAAATAGAATAAAATAAATAAAAATATTAAAATGTTATCATTGTTGACTGTAGAAAATTATGTTTGTATTTTCTTAAAGGTGTTCTGAGAATAGTACTGTACAGTTAATGTTTATAAAATCCCTTCACCACTATAGGTTCTCAGGCTAATATATATATACACATACATACATACATACATACATACATACATTATATATATATATA